>JAULAV010001262.1:0-22210 GCA_030789695.1 Scilla litardierei
TATATTCATTGTAAATAGGATTTAGGAGTCCAAGGGACTCCCCACTAACTTAGTGGGGAGTAATGGTGAGATGATGAGGGGAGGGAGGCCAAAATCCTCCCTCAACTCACAACACTCCCCCTCATCTCTCCATTACCTTGGGTTAAGCATATGAATACTTCAGGATTCAGTATGCTAATGGGGTGGATACTTTTGAATCCAGAGCCACTGTGGTTGCCTCGTTAAAACCTTAGCTGTGGAAAACCCAGTGGGAAAAACCAGAAGCTTAAGGGAAAAGAGTACAACTATCGAGGGACTCCCCCTGATCTGTACAAGCTTCAGGCTTACAGATTTTCTATGTATTTATACAATCATCTCCTATTTGTCTATACATCCATCATGTTCTGAAAGCAAATACAGTCATCACTCATCTATACAAGTTTCACTCATCTAGCGGCTATTGGAAAGCAGTGGCGCTCTGGAGTGGGATGCTCTTCGAAGTTGGTAGATGACTCCACTAAAGTATTTCTTTGAATTAGTCTTCAGTGTGTATGCAAGGTACTGCTGGACCTGGCTGAGCGTTTTCAATACTTGCTTCTTGGATGATGAGCTTCTCAGAAGATGTAGACTTTGGAGGATGATGTGTAGATATTTAGGAGGTGGCCCGCCTTTTGTGTTTTAGTCATCGTGATGATCTTTAAACCTGCATATGCGATATATATTCCTTGACCCTTGGAAGTTGCGTAGAAGCAGCTTATCCTTGGTCTAGTGGTGCTCTCCAGGACAACACTGTATCTGGTTAACAGCTTTACTGCAGATGTTCTATCAAAGACCAGTGCAGTTGGCCATATAAAGAAGTGTAACAAGTACACTAGAGATAGGCTCTTCAGGACCTAGGATGTCCTCTCCCCTCTTCCAGCGACTTGAAAGGTGTCATAAAGCGACTTGAAAGGTGTCATAAATAAGCATCTATTTTTAATAGATTGCAAATGGACATCATTCTTCATAAACTCCAGGTGTATGAAGGATATTAAGGGGTTCCACCACGAAGGTGTTAAATATGTAAGCCGAGACAATACCTTGTTATACCTAGGTTTTAGGAGTCCAAGGGACTCCTGATCGACCCCGGGCGTACACCCGGAAGAACGGTTGTAGTTTTACCGCAAGTGCACGGTGTAGCAGCGAGCGGGATATCGAACACAGGGAGGACGAATGACCGTGCTTGTTCCAATCACCCTGGCTATTCAAGAAGAAAGATTTGCCTTTGGCGATCCTGTCACAATCGTCAGACAAAGTGCGGAGATATCGAATCAAATAAAGAACGTCTAGGGAATGGGGAATCCCCGCTACTCACCGTATCTCATAAATGTGGTTCGTCGGTTTCAAAATTGCTAGATTGAGATTTTGGATGAACTAGTTGCAACTGAATGTAGAACCAAGCTCACGCTCTCGCGCTGTTGCCGGTCTATAGCTATCCTAGGTTTGGGTCCAATCTCTTGCAAACCCTAGCCTAGGAAAGCTAGCATTAGGGTCAACATCATCGTCCAATCGCGCACCGAGCCCAATCTCTTGCAAACTCGGCTCGCGATCTAGATTGGGATAGTTCCTACCCGTCCAATCTCTTGCAAACGGGTATTGGCACGGAATTGCAACCGGAAACCCTAGTATCGGTCCAATCTCTTGCAAACCGATACTACGGAAATTCGATTCCAACCCAATTCGGATTTCTAGGGTTTCCTATCGAATCAGGATCCAATCTCTTGCAAATCCCGATCGGTATGAACTCCTAGCTAACCGTAGTAAATTGATCCCAATCTAATCCCTAGATATCGATTCTAGCAAAATTTCTACTAATTCATCACAAATATGAAGTTGGGCTTGTAGGGTTCATCCCCACGCCCCAAGACGTGGCGACTACTCACAATTCATAGCAAGATCACAAAAATAATCAATGAAATAAGCAATAGAATTCATCACAATATTGAGATATGCAATAAAAATAGAATTTTTAGAGAAGAGAAACACAAACCAATGGAGTTCTTCAATTAATCCAACAAAAATCAAACCTTTTCTCCTCTCCAATCTCAAGAATAAAACTAAAAAGCTAATCTAAAAAGTTGCAAAAATCTAAGGAGAGGCTCTCCAAAACTAGGGTAAAAACAGGGGTTAAATAGCCCCCAAAACCGTCCAAAAACTGTGACCAAAATACCCCTGCGCAGCCTGTTTTCCGCAATTTTCGCTACAGGCAGCGCGTCGCACTCGGCCGAGTGACAAAAGTCGCTCGGCCGAGTGAGAAACCCTGTAATTTTCCAGTAAGTCGGGGCCTTCAGGGGTCTCTACTTCGGGGGCGGCTCGGCCGAGTGAGTTGTCGTCACTCGGCCGATGGCTTCATTGTACTCGGGCGGACAGGATTCTCCACTCGGCCGAGTGGGTCTTCTGAAGCTCAGGCAGCCGAAAAACAGAAACTTGGAGATTTTTGAAGGGCTTCGTCTGGGCGCCACTCGGGCGGACGTGATGTCTTCACTCGGCCGATGTGGTCTCCGTCGCTCGGCCGAGTGCACATGTAAATCGTGTCTGATCTGGTCGGCCGAGCGGTGTCTCGCTGGTCGGCCGAGTGGGTCCTCCACTCGGCCGAGTGAGACACAAAAAATGCCCAGATTGCTTATTTTGGCCTCCTCGTCGCTCCTGCGACGTCCGTTCTTCTTCCGCTCCTCTCCAATAGCAAAATACCCCTCGGGGAGGTCGTCGGTGACCGTCTAGAGTAAGCGCATCTCGAGATCACTCCAAATCGCGCCAAATCACCTGAAATGCGACAAAAACAACAAATCGTGAAAAGCATCGCAATATCGTCGATATATCGTGAAAAACATGATTTGGGCGATCTAAATGGCATGCAAAAATGCGGAAAAAGGTGTAAAATAAGGAGTGATCAAAATCCCCCAAGCTTGCCTCTTACTCGTCCTCGAGGAAGATAAGTAAAAGGCGAACCCGGTGGAATTGGAAAACGAAAATGGCGAAAAATGAAAAATGAAAAACAGAGAAGAATGGAAAACGAAATGAAAATAAAGAAGAGAGAAAGAAGCGAAGAGGTAAGCTACTAGATCATTTTCTCAGGACGGGGGTTTCACTTACTCATATAGCATGCACCGAATGAAAAACTCACGTCAAAAGATTTTATTTTGATATCATAGTATAATAGTGCAAATAGAAATGGAAAACCCACGAACAACGATATAATCATGAAAAACGGAATAATTCTAAAATTAACATCGTCTGAATCATTTAAAGCGGTATACAAATCACAGATCACACACTTTTCAATTGAATGCTTTCTATCAGGAGTATAAGAGTATCACACAATAGAATAGAGAGAATATAAAAGTATGGATTTCATGAAATGAACGCTAGGCTTAGATCTCTGGATTTCGTAAAGCTAGAAATAATCTCACCGAGTATAGAATATTACTTAGCCTAGGTTGTCGTGCAACGTCAAGTAGTCACTCTCTCACACATCAATGGATCCCCTCCCCCAAGCTTATCTATAAGCGTGGTGGCATAAAAAAATATTCACATCCCCATTTTTTGTATAGCTCCAAATGTAATAAGAAGAAAGAAGAAAGAAAGTGAGATGGGATCTTTTATTGAGGATTTTTCCTCTTTTCTCTCTTTTTTCTTTTTTTCTTTTTTTTTCAATATAGCATATATGCACAACGATCCCAACTCGAAGAGAGATAATGATGTACAAGAATGTTTTTCTCTCTTTTATTTATTTATTTATTTTTTTAATAGAGAATAAGAGATTTGGAGCTAGGAATTAGTAGCGGGGGAAATGCCATAAAATAGAATCGCTAAGGGGAGATTCACCAATGATTTTAAAAGTAGGGAAATGATGTTCAAGATTTGTGGAGAAAGGAATAGATATAACTCTCGGTTCACTCTATAAGACATGCACGACAACTTCAGCAGGGTAATCTAATCGACTCAGTTTCGATCACAAAAAAGCTAACTAATCCAGATTTATCATAGCTAACATCATTCAATCATCCTGAAGTGAAGTGTACAATTCATGCATATAGAAGTGATATAGGAAAAAGAAATCAGTACTCCAGATATAAGCATTCAATGCGTGAATCTTGGTGTGTTTTCTGTGATAGCATACATATGAATATTCAGACTCAGCTAATAATAGAATTTCATCCATTTTCATGTGGCAAAAGTGTGGGTTACTATCTCTAGATGCAAGGCAAGTCATAGCATATGATATCAGAAATAAAGTCTAAGACATGACAAATATAGCATGCATATAGAGTAAGCTAAATCCAACGTCATCATCATCACAGAAAAGTCATCTCTAGCATGAGATGAAAAAGAAATAAAGATAAAGGAAAAAAAAAACTATTTATAATGCGGCACACAGAAAAAATAAGAAAAACGTGATGCATGGCAAAATAAAAGAAAAATGATGAAAAATAAGTGCAAAAACGAAAAATGGTGTGAAAAACTAAAAATAAAGGTGGCAAATCGAAAAAGAACGTGAGAACTCACTCCCCCAAGCTAAATGGCACAGTGTCCTTAATGTGCAAAGTGTGGCACGCCGAGAGACAAGAAATGTGAGGGGCAAGTGAGGGTGCATGCATGAAAAATGAAAATAAAAAGAAAAATAAAGAAATGAAAATATGATGCGGACATGATGCATGCACAGATGGGAGTGATATAGATATATAAGAGTGTCACCAAAAACGCTCCCTCTCTCCCAGAAAAGATATATAAAAATATGGTTGACATGAGAATCCAAAAATAAGTGAGGGGAGGGGGGTGGACAAAAAGGCATCAGGACCCAGCAGAAACAGGCAGCACAACGGCAAAAGGAATCGATGGCATCAAGGGTGCCTAGGAAGGTGGTGCTGCACCGTCTCCGTCCTGAGGCGGAGGTGGTGGTGGTGGCTGGACAGGCTGCTGAGCGGGTGTGGGTGTGGTAGTGGTAGCAGGTCGAGTGTGTGTGGAAGTGTGGGCGGGAACCTGCTGGGTGGGTGGGGGTACGCGCGGGAGACGCTCCAGAACCTGGGTGAGACAGTAGTGAATCTACGGTAGCAGCTCGAAGCGGCCAGCCATCGCAGAGATGGTGGAGGACAGGGTCCTAAGGTCGCCTCTGAGGCCACTCACCGCCCCCTCTAGAGCACGAATGCTCTGAAGTACAGTGTCAGGGGGAGGTGGTGCAGAGGGACGCACCGGGCGGGGCTGTGCAGGGCGTGGCTGGCGTACTCGGGTCGCGTATGTGACGGGCTCAGCGGGGAAGGGTACGAAAGGTGCTGCACTCGCAAATGTGGGCCTGGCCTCAGTGTGAGGCCGGGGCACCGGCTGGTGAGAGGTGGAGGCAGCAGCAGCGAAAGAAGAGTGCAAAAGTGGCAGCGAGGCGGCCAGAGAGGTCAGTGGCACAAAAGTGTGGACAGACGCCACGACGCTCTCGGAAAATACAGCAGGGGTGGAGACAGAGGTGACTACCGCTGGGGTGGAAGTGTGTGGACCAAAAGGTGCAACCCCAGCGGAGATCATGCTAGCCATGGTCTCCACGACCGCGACAAACGAGGGCTCTCAACTCTCAACAAAGGTCGGTGGGCGCTCGGGGAGTGCGGAGCAAAGAGGCTCGACGGACAGAGGGCCAGTGGTGGTGGTGGGAGTGGTGGTGACAGCCTCGGAAGTGGTGGAGGTGGTGGAAGTGGGCTCAGCTGAGGTGCTCTCGACACCGACAGAGGTGTCAGGAGCAGCGGAAACGTCAGGTATAGGCTGAGGGGCCACAGGGTCAACAGGGGCAGCATGCTCGGCAGGGTGTGCAACAGGATCTACAGGGGCAGCGTGGGCCTGCTCGGCCTCCTCGGCCTCGAGCACGTAAGCAGCAGGGATGAGAACATCCATTGCAGGGAGCCAGTCAACGTGGGCTGGTGCAATCTGAGTCCGAGCTGGGCTCGGAAGAATCATGTAATCGGCCCCGTAAGGGCCGTGCAACCAGACCCAGTGACGCTCACCGTGCGGACGAAGCATCTTCATCCGGGCCATAACATCTATCGACAGAGAAGTGGGGCCCGGGATGCGTCGCAAGTCGTCAGGGAAGTCCTCGCCGGTCATAAGGGCAAGCAAGGTGATCAGGCCGCCGCAGCATATCGGTGAGCGAGCGCCCACCGATACGATGATACGGTCCAAAAACCAAGCCGCGAAATCAATCACGACGGCGGGGAACAGCTCATCGCCATCCCTAGATAGAGCTCTGGGACGTGTCATCGCGTAGAGCATATAGAGCTCTGGCGTAGACATCGTGCCCGGCTCATATCTGGCCAAAAAGGTCGTCGCCATAAGGCGCTGAGCAATGCGGAGGCAGGGATGGACAATGGCCGAGGCCTTGGCCCTACTAGGGTCAAAGGCAGCGTGAAGACCCGTAATCCGGGCCCAGAAGGCACCGGCGTCGAAGGAAGGTGGGGGGATATGGGTGGGGCCGTAACCGCGATCGGCTCCGGGGACAGCGGGCCACGAGAAAAACGCTCTCATCATATCGAGAGTGACCTGGCACTCTCGATCCATGAACCGAAACGAGCATCCCTCGTCGGTCCGGGCGATCAAACTCAGAACCTCAAGTGTCAGGCGGGTGAACGTGTCCGCCGACACCTGGAAGAAATCTCGCCAGCCCACGTTGTCGTACAACGTGAGCATCCCCTCTAGTACCCCCAGGCGTCCTAGGTCAGCGAGGTGTGCAAACCTGGAGGGTACGATCGAGCGCTGGGAGATACGGTCGAAGACGGCGCGGTGTGCGTCGTCTCGGAACGTAATCCCGAGCGGCCCGACCAGTGGAGCCGGAGGTGGTGGCTGTGCAGCGGCAGGGAGAGGCTGTGCGGGCTGTGGGTGCACTGCAGGCTGTGCGGGGTGTGCGGGGCCTGCAGGCTGTGCTGGGTGTGCGGGGTGTGTGGGAGACGGTGGAGGAGAGTCCTCCAACTCGTGGGAGGGGCCGGCATCATCCGACCGCTTCCGCTTGGCGGAAGCTCTCTTCGACCGCGGCCGTGTCCGGGGCGACATATCGGCCCCAAGCGCGCCGAAAAACGTGAAAAGTGTGGCGTGTGCAAAAGAGTGGAAGGAGTATACCCAGACACGCCGCGAGTGCTCAGCAGTGGAAGCGTGCGAAGTCAGCGCCTCCACGAAGCTCAAATCAGTCCCGAGAAGCTCCCCTGGGCTCCCCTAAGCTCCCAAAAACAACCTGCGCGTGAAATGGAGATATCAGCGGGTAATAATCAAAACGTATGGAGCATTAGGGGTATCATAGATAGATATAGGAATTGATTTGGGTTTGGGGGTCGTTTAACACATGGATCCTCAAAAAATACTCAAAAAGAGGAGAAAAAGGCAATAAAGGCGATACCGGAGGTGGTAGGGGCGGCGGCCGCTGGCGGCGACTCGGGCGAGGCGTTGGAGGTGCTCGGCCGGCGGTGGCGGGCCGGGCGGTGGCGCGAGCGGGCTGGTCGGGCGAGTGGGGGCGCGAGCGAGGGTTATCGGGCGAGGGGAGCTGAAGGGTCGGGCTGTTTGGGGGTTTTCGCGTTTCGAAAAATGTGCCCCCCTCGCCCCTTATATAATAAAAGTTACGACTCGGCCTAGTGACTAAGCTACTCGGCCGAGTGAGATCAATGAAAATTTCTCCTCGCTTACGCTTCGGCCGAGTGGCCTTACCAGCCTCGGCCGAGTGGAGTAAGTCCATTCGGCCGAGTGGCTCAAGCTACTCGGCATGACTCGCCCTAGGAGGGTATCCGTTTTACTCGGCCGAGTGGGAATATATACTCGGCCGAGTAGCAGTTATACTGAAATGAGGGAAATAAACAGAGTACAGCAGACTTCCCTCGTTCGTGAGCGGCTCGGCCGGACGAACTTCTGTACTCGGCCGAGTGACTAGTATACTCGGCCGAGTGAGCCTTGTGTTCTGCTGTTTGTCTTCGTTTGGGCTATAAACTCCGTCTTTCTTCCTCCAGTCGATTCCATCTTCCTCCTAAGCGTCGAGCGCCTCCTTGGGGCGCTCCTCATCGTCGCGTTCATCCTCCTCATGATGGATCTACCTATCTCCTCTCCTGTCAAGAAAAATAGGACCCGTTATCACAAAATTTTTGGGCGAACGACTCAAAACACTAAAAATTTCTAAAACGAAAATAAAGAAAAAGTAAAAATAAAGCGAAAACCGTCGGGTTGCCTCCCGACAAGCGCTCGTTTAAGGTCGTGAGCTCGACCCCCTATAATTTTCAATCAATGTGGGATGTTTGGTGCATATGAGATGCACCCATCAAACTTTCTGGGGAGCGCGCTTGGATTCGGACGTGGCGGCGTGTTCTCCCTCGGTGGTCTCCCATCTCGAATAGTGTTGGGGGGAGGCTCCCCCAAGCTAGCATTTGCTCCGGTCAACGGCTTCACCGGTGATGTCGATTTCCGTACCGGAGGAGCTTTCTTTGGAGACTTTAATTTCGAGAGCTTGCAGAGCTCTTGAATCCTTGCGACATCAGCGTCGCCTTCATCATCTTCAGCGGAGAGGTCGGGGGAATCATCTTTCTTCTCATTTTGGCCTAAATCCGGGCCTTCCTCGAAATCTTCATCGAATAGAGCGCCAATAGAGTGGGGGATCGCCTCCACAATTACCTCATCAAGGAGGTCCATGTAATCAAGCTCCTCGTGGTAAGGCATGTGCTTCATAGCCTTAGGAATGTGAAGCTCCACCTCGATGTTGCTGACATTTAAAGTTAGGGTACCTTCGCGCACATCGACAATCACTCCGGCGGTGGCGAGGAACGGGCGTCCAAGTATCAACGAAGTATCTCCCTCCTCCTTAACGTCCATGATCACGAAGTCACATGGCAAGCATATTCCCCCCGGGACTTGTAGCGGGATGTCTTCGGCGATCCCCACCGGCCTTGTTATCCGTCCATCGGCTAATTGAATGCGCATGTCGGTGGGTTTCAACTTTGTCCCGGTGTTTAGCCTTAAGAACATGGAGAGAGGCATGAGGCTCACACTAGCCCCTAGATCAACCAACGCCTTTTGAAGAGGAACGCCGCCCAAGGTGCAAGGAATTCGAAAACTCCCCGGATCTTTAAATTTTGCCGACTCCTTCTCTCTCTTGGTGAACCAAGAGCCCTCCTCGGCTAGCATGATCTTCTCCTTCCTCTTTCTCCCCGAAATCAAGTCCTTTAAGAATTTAGCATATGTGGGGATTTCCACGATGGCGTCGAGGAAGGGAATGTTGAGGCTAACTCCTCTAAGATACTCGAGAAACTTCGCTAGCCTTTTCTCCATTTTTGCTCTAGCGAGCCTTTGGGGGAATGGGACCGGTGGCATGAAGCGCCTCTCCTCGATCAATTGTTCCGCTCTAGATTTCTCCTTTTCTTGTGGCTCTTTCTCCTTATCATCTTCAACTACCGGCTCAATTGGATCCAAGCTTTCCTCCACGGGCTCCTCGGTAGGAATCATGGCGGGGGTGGTATCCTTTCCGCCTCTAGTGGTAACGGCAACTACGGCATTGATGTGTCAGGTGTTGCCCCGTGGGTTTTGCTCAGGTTGCGCCGACAATTGTTGAGTGTTCCGATTGAGCAACGCCAATTGCTCCGATATTTGAGCCACAACGGTATTAAGAGAGTCTTGCCCCGCCTTCAAGCTAGCATTGACCTTATTTTGCTCGACCATAAACGCCTCCACCCTAGCTTCGAAGTCGGATCGTTGTTGAGCTTGTGGAGGGTTTTGATTTTGATTCCTCCACCCTTGATTGTATCCGGGCGGCCTATATGGTGGAACTTGTTGCTTCGGTTGGAAATTTTGTTGTGGAGGCCCCCTCGGTGGATAGTTTTGTTGTTGGGGTGGTGGTGGTCGAGCTTGTTGAGGTGGTTGTTGTGGCGGGTTCAAAGCTCCTTCATTGTTGGCGTAAGAGAATCCGGGATGATTTCTTGTGGCCGGATTGGCCCAATATCCTTGGTTCCCCGCAACATATTGTACTTGCTCCAAGGATCCTTCTCCTTGCTCTCCTCCCGAGTACATGGCTTGAGATTGGTCTTGCCAATCACACATTTGGTTCGTTGGAGCGGAGGTAGAAGGGCTTCCTTGGGGCTCCGTGATAAACTTCTCCAATCTCTCCACTACCTTGTGGAGAGAATCAAACTTGCTCGTAAGCTCCGCTACGGCCTTCGCCTCGTAGATGCTAGTTGGCTTTAAGGAGGACGTAGAGTGTCCTCGCTCATCGTCCCATTGTTGATTATTTGAGGCCATCTCCTCAATTAGGGCCGTAGCTTCCTCGGGAGTCTTTGACAAGATAGCACCATTCGCCGCGGCATCAATGATTTGTTTGGTCCCCGGTTGGAGACCGTTGTAGAAGCTATGAACTAGCTCCCAATCTTCTATGCTGTGGTGCGGGCATTGATGATGCAGATCCTTAAAACGCTCCCAAGCTTCATAGAGCGTCTCCTGTGGTCCTTGCTTGAAGGACATGAGAGCGCTCCGGATCTTCACCGTCTTGGATGGCGGATAGAACTTGTCAATGAATGCACTCGCCAACTCGTCCCAAGTGGTGAAGACACCTTCAGCTTGCGTCCTCAACCAGTATAGTGCCTTGTCCTTTAGCGTGAAAGGGAAGAGACACAGTCTGATGGCATCGATGGAGACCCCCGGCATCTGGAATGTGGCGCACTTCGACAAGAACAATTGGATGTGGTAGTGGGGATTTTCATGGGCATTCCCATGAAATGGATCCTGCTGCATCAGAACCACTAGTCCAGTCTTTAGCTCGAAGCTCTTGTCAGCCGCCAACCCCGGCATGGCAATGGATGAGGTAGTAGAAGAGGTCTTAGGCCGAAGCCTATCTCGAATAGAAATTAGCCTCGCCATCCTTGCCGCCAATTGTTCAGGAGTTTCCGGGTTGGTCATAAACCGCCCTTCCGGATTTTGTCTCCTTTCCGTTCTAAGTCTCCGCACGGTACGTTCGATCTCGGGATCAAATAATATAGCTTCAGGGTCCGCCGTAGATCTCGTGTACATGCACAGAGAAAACAGAGTTTCAAAGAGATGATTAGTACCGTGGAAGGGTTAGGTAAAAAAATGGAAATAATAATGATAATAGTGAAAAATAAAAAAAAAGGAAGTAGCTAGGGGTGGTAAGATCAAACGCAATCGCCTCCCCGGCAACGGCGCCAAAAACTTGATCGACCCCGGGCGTACACCCGGAAGAACAGTTGTAGTTTTACCGCAAGTGCACGGTGTAGCAGCGAGCGGGATATCGAACACAGGGAGGACGAATGACCGTGCTTGTTCCAATCACCCTGGCTATTCAAGAAGAAAGATTTGCCTTTGGCGATCCTGTCACAATCGTCAGACAAAGTGCGGAGATATCGAATCAAATAAAGAACGTCTAGGGAATGGGGAATCCCCGCTACTCACCGTATCTCATAAATGTGGTTCGTCGGTTTCAAAATTGCTAGATTGAGATTTTGGATGAACTAGTTGCAACTGAATGTAGAACCAAGCTCACGCTCTCGCGCTGTTGCCGGTCTATAGCTATCCTAGGTTTGGGTCTAATCTCTTGCAAACCCTAGCCTAGGAAAGCTAGCATTAGGGTCAACATCATCGTCCAATCGTGCACCGAGCCCAATCCCTTGCAAACTCGGATCGCGATCTAGATTGGGATAGTTCCTACCCGTCCAATCTCTTGCAAACGGGTATTGGCACGGAATTGCAACCGGAAACCCTAGTATCGGTCCAATCTCTTGCAAACCGATACTACGGAAATTCGATTCCAACCCAATTCGGATTTCTAGGGTTTCCTATCGAATCGGGATCCAATCTCTTGCAAATCCCGATCGGTATGAACTCCTAGCTAATCGTAGTAAATTGATCCCAATCTAATCCCTAGATATCGATTCTAGCAAAATTTCTACTAATTCATCACAAATATGAAGTTGGGCTTGTAGGGTTCATCCCCACGCCCCAAGACGTGGCGACTACTCATAATTCATAGCAAGATCACAAAAATAATCAATGAAATAAGCAATAGAATTCATCACAATATTGAGATATGCAATAAAAATAGAATTTTTAGAGAAGAAAAACACAAACCAATGGAGTTCTTCAATTAATCCAACAAAAATCAAACTTTTTCTCCTCTCCAATCTCAAGAATAAAACTAAAAAGCTAATCTAAAAAGCTGCAAAAAATCTAAGGAGAGGCTCTCCAAAACTAGGGTAAAAACAGGGGTTAAATAGCCCCCAAAATCGTCCAAAAACTGTGACCAAAATACCCCTGCGCAGCCTGTTTTCCGCAATTTTCGCTACAGGCAGCGCGTCGCACTCGGCCGAGTGATAAAAGTCGCTCGGCCGAGTGAGAAACCCTGTAATTTTCCAGTAAGTCGGGGCCTTCAGGGGTCTCTACTTCGGGGGCGGCTCGGCCGAGTGAGTTGTCGTCACTCGGCCGATGGCTTCATTGTACTCGGGCGGACAGGATTCTCCACTCGGCCGAGTGGGTCTTCTGAAGCTCAGGCAGCCGAAAAACAGAAACTTGGAGATTTTTGAAGGGCTTCGTCTGGGCGCCACTCGGGCGGACGTGATGTCTTCACTCGGCCGATGTGGTCTCCGTCGCTCGGCCGAGTGCACAGGTAAATCGTGTCTGATCTGGTCGGCCGAGCGGTGTCTCGCTGGTCGGCCGAGTGGGTCCTCCACTCGGCCGAGTGAGACACAAAAAATGCCCAGATTGCTTATTTTGGCCTCCTCGTCGCTCCTGCGACGTCCGTTCTTCTTCCGCTCCTCTCCAACATCAAAATACCCCTCGGGGAGGTCGTCGGTGACCGTCTAGAGTAAGCGCATCTCGAGATCACTCCAAATCACGCCAAATCACCTGAAATGCGACAAAAACAACAAATCGTGAAAAGCATCGCAATATCGTCGATATATCGTGAAAAACATGATTTGGGCGATCTAAATGGCATGCAAAAATGCGGAAAAAAGGTGTAAAATAAGGAGTGATCAACTCCCCACTAACTTATTGGGGAGTAATGGTGAGATGGTGAGTGGAGGGAGGCCAGGCCTCCCTCAACTCACAACAGCATAAACATTATATCTTTAATATATTTACTTGGAAATTATTCATTCATTAGCACCTTACCAACTGATTAATTCATTCGGGATGGATGTACATTCAACTGAATATTCTAATGCTACACACTAAAAGGGGAAAATATTATGCATGCTAGCTAGTCTTTAATATTTTTCTAACAAATTAATATTAAGTAGCAACAACATATATTCACATTCAATCTAGAATTTGCTTAGATAATGGAGCCAGAATTAAGTAACAACTTAAAATGAAACTCATAACATATTCTTAGATTTAGAATACATAGCTTATATCTTATTAGTTGCATAACAAATGCATTTATGGATGAAGTCACAAAATGTGATACAAGGCTAATGTTTTCTACATTGACTTTATATCTTCATGCATTTAATATTGTGCAAATATATGATTTTGTGGATTTCTTTTTGCTAGTTTATAAATTGTAAATCAAATCTGGTCGTCCATCTAATCCTAATCTAAACAACTTTCTTTATTGGTCAGGTTTACTGGTACCGCATTGACTTTCATGCTTGTAAGAAAATTATATTTACTTGTGCCTGTGCAGAAAGACTAGTACATACCGTATACGACTATAATTATATCAGTTCGTAAAAGCTGGATGTGCATAGAATACTCATGAAATATTTGAGAGTTATGTTAATTGGATATATGTACAGAGGTGTGTGTGTGTTGGATCGTAATCCAACTTTGGACTTATATGCAAAATAATTATGTAATGCGGGCTGTAATGTTAAGTTAAACACAGTAAAGTGATCTAATAAGTTATTTAGTTAAATGTGCTTTAATGTTTCTGTTAGGATGTGGGCCTTTAATGTGTAGAGACTTGTGGAGTTTTTGTTTTAATGATGGGCTTAATTAGAAACCCAATAGGCATTAGGATTTTAGCATATAAATAGGTGGTCATGGTCCTTAGATCACACGAACGAAGAGCCATATTTTCTGCTTCCCATCGACAGATTAGAGCTAGAGAAAAGCTAAAGGATTTCTCTCGGAGATTCGTGTAGATCTGAAAGGCCAACCATGTGGATATACAAATCTGGGCGTTATGGATTCATGTACGCTTCCGCATTTAAGTTTCAGTTTATTTTCTCATTGATTTGACATGATTATACTAGATAGTTTAGCAATTAAAATAATCTAGATCAAACCCCAACAAGTGGTATCATAGCCACATCATGTTAGCTCTTTGATATCATTAATGTTTCAGAATTTTGGGCATTTTTGCATGAAAAAATATCAGGGTTTTAGGGGTTTTGAGTTTTTTTCCGTATTAAAAAAACTTTAAACCAAGAGGGGCCATCGCCGCCGGCCGCCAGCCCCCCACAGCGTGACGGCCAGCCGTATTGGGGGGGGGGACGGAGGCTATAACAGCCGACAAACTCTCCAACCATAGGGGTTTCTTTTTCCCTATTTAAAAAAATTTAGGAGGGCTTGCTGTCGCTGGCTGCTGGCCCCCTAGAGGGGTTACGACCAATGGTGTAATTTTAGCCTGTAAGGATCAATACACTAGAGGGGGGGTGAATAGTGTATATTAAAAAATTGTCGCAAATAAAATGTTAGTAATATTTGCAAAGATGGCACAGAAATAAAATGACAAGTACTGAATTTAAATCAATCGCAAACACAGAGATTTATCCTGGTTCGGATCCTTGTGATCCTACTCCAGTCCTCTACCACGTAGAGATTTTCAATCCACTATAATCACTTGCCCCGCAAGCACGAACTTACAAAAATGACGACACTCCCCGTGTCCCAAACTTTGTACAATCTCTAAACAGAGATTCAAACCTGTTAAATAAGAAATAGAAAAACTTGTTATAAATTTCAGAGAATGAATTCAAGGATGGTGTTTAGAAGATGAACTTCAAGATGTAAAAGATATGTAATGAAGAGCAACACTTGAAGTTCTCTGGTTCATAAAAGAAGAGAGAGATCTATTGATTTCTTCTTGCAATTATGAACACAAACAACTTTCCAAAGGTGATGTTGAAAATCCAAGTTCTTCCGTTCTTAAACGAAGAAAGAAATCTAATGATTTCTTCTTACAAATAAGAAAAGAACAACTAATGGCTGAATTACTTAAGAGAATCAATGGCTTGCTTTCAACAAAATCAGAATAAAGAAGAGGAAAGTGTGTGGAAAATGAGAGGGGGTACCCCTCCTTTTATAGGTTTTAGAAACGGTTGTGAACGGCTCTAAAAGAGACGTTGCACAACGTTCAGAAACTGAAAGGAACGTTGGAGAACGGTCAGAAACTGTTCTGGAAAATTTCAGTCCCAAAAGCATTTTGGCATGCTAGGAAAATTCGTAGCCTGCTAATTTTGAAACGGTAACAAACGATCACAAAACTTTGGTGACGTGGACTAGACAACGGATAGATTCTTGTCTGAAAGTATCAAGTCAAAATATAGTTGTTTTGGTAGGCTAGGAAAAATCCTAGTAGGCTAATTCTCAAAAATAGGAATTTTTGACTTAGGGTCAAATGGGTTAGGAGATGATGTAGATTTGAGCTTTATGGATATATGATATGATATAACCAAGGCCCTGAAGCTATCTAAAAAGTAAAAATTACATCAGTCCGTAGATACGTGTTTCACACGTAATTTTGAGTAGCAACACTGTTTTTGCATAGTCTCCTTGTACTTTGATCATATGAGTGATGTAAATGAATTTGCGTTGTAGCTGTACATCTGCATAGATAGAGTTAGTAACATGAAATATATTGATTTGTCACATCAAAACCTTATGGAAGAGAGGATGGAAAATACCAAGCTCCAACATTCTCCCCCCCTTTGATGATGACAAATAATGAAGTATAAAATGTGAGTTAACAAGTGTTAATAAGTTTTAATTTAATAATATGTATTAACATGAACAAATGTGATGTTGATATGTAATGTGATGTTACTGATGTGATGTTACTGATGTTACTCCCCCTGAGTATATTCATATAGACTCCCCCTGAATATATGCATATTTCTCCCCCTTTGTCATCCACAAAAAGTGGAAAAGATAAATTGGCAAGCTACGATTTTATGTAGCAGACCAATTTGTAAGAGTGAGAAAATGGAGCAGTAAAAAAATGGATGCAGCGGGAAATATTAAGCATAGTAAAGTAACAGAGACGGAGCTTGGTAAAAAAAATTCGCCGATCGGTATGACATAATATGATATCATCATAGGTGTGCCAATGGAAAGTCTAAGTAGAGAGCATCGTGACATATATAGTGCATGTTGTTGGATGGTATAAAACGATGCCATGTACATGCGAAGTGTATGTGTATATAAATAATCACAGAAACAACAAGAATTATGCATAAGCAAACGAAAAATACGAAAGGAACTAACATTCATTAAACTTCCAACGACATACATAACAGCCAAGTACATTAACAACAAGAACTATTAATAAACCCATAAGGAATATACTAAACAACCCATACAACAGAAAACCAGTCTAGAGATGAAACGACCACGACCATAGTGAAACTAGGTAATACATCAACCATAGAAACCAACACATAAAGGAAGTAGCAAGTTAGGCAGGGATAGGGTGAAACAAACGGATCAGAGAACCGAGTTGCAAGTGGAACACGCAAGATAGGAGTCAAGGATGATATGAGGACGAGCCAGGGGATGTACGGCGGGTGCGAGTGCGACGAAGAGACTTAATTATGGCGGGCGTCCCATAGTCCAGATAACGTTCTGGATGGTAACGGGTAGCCTCGAAGGACAAGTAGCGGTCCTTGGTGGCCTGTGAGCAGAATCGATCCGTGGTTGAAGGATGAGTAGGTTCGGCCATGGTGATATGGGAGAAAGGAGGAAAAAAAAACGAAAGGAGGAAGAGACTTAAACAGAAAATGAAAAAAATGAAAGAGAAAATGAAAGAAATAAATAGGCGGAAAGAAAGTCTGATCGGTTGCCATGATAGAAGCGATTTGTGAAAACTGAAGAAGTTATAACAACTGATAATTTCAAAAGATAGAAACCGAACATATGGGAAGATGAAGAGTCGCGAGAAGCAGTTGCGAAAGACCAGTTGGCTGAAAAATACCCGTTGGGTTGTAAAAAGCAGACTAAAATTAATAATAATAAAAATGAACAATAAGGATGGTAGATAGAAGGCTTTTTAAAAAATTTATAGTCCCTAGGCACATTGAAAATGGTGAGAGAGATAAGGCTGAATTTAAAGGGGTAGTTGGGTGGTCAACATACAAATAAATTAAAAATAAGTGTAAGTGTCAAACAAACCAAACGTGAGAGAGAGAGAGAGAGAATCCCTTTGATTATCATGAAGGAAGATGTCAGACCGAAATGAATGGTGTCTTGGAAGAAATGACAAAAAAATATAAATTAAGGGAGTGTGGTCATTCCAAGGCAACAACAAAAATGAAGAGGTAAGAGAAAATTGAATGAAAGCACCTATTTAAAAAGGAATGATTGGTGCATTCTTTAATGTATATTATATCTTGTTGACAGAACTTAGGTGTTGACTTCAAAAAGACAAAGGACGGTTTGGTGGAGGACTTTTCCCTGTAGGAAAAAGCCATGTGGAATTTGGTCTTTAGTTGGTGTGATATACCTCTTTTCAAAGCAAAATGAAAGCTATGTCTTGTTCCAACATGAAGAATAATGAAATATTGGGAAATGCAAATGAGAAGGAGCCATGTGGCAGGATAAAGCCAAAAAGATTATCAGTAGTCAAGGATAGAGACAAAGTGGAAGATAACGGGTAAGAATTTGATACGAAATTTGTTTTGGAGAATAAATATTTTTAAAAAGATTTATGAGAAGTGTTATTAAAAAATCCGAAAACCAGGGGTCAAATCAGGCATAATACGGAGATAATTGAAATTTTTTGTAAAATTGGCATGCTATAAAATTTCATAGCATGCTAAAAATAAATAGAAGTCAGAAAATTATAGAAAAAATTCATAAAAATAAATAATAAATAAATATATTTAGAAATCAAATTCTGATTCACTAATAATACCCAGATTTCTTCTAAGCTTAATGAAAGATTCTTCCTTCAAAGGCTTAGTTAAAATATCGACAACTTGATGTTCAGTAGAAATAAATTTTAAAACAATGTCTCCTTTCTGAACATGATCATCTAAAAAATGATGACGTACATCAATATGTTTTGTACGTGAATGATGCACATGATTTTTAGATAAATTAATAGCACTGGTATTATCACACATAATAGGGCATGTGGAACAATTAATACCATAGTCCGAAATAGTTTGTTTCATCCATAAAATTTGAGCACATGCTAAACCGGCAGTAATATATTCTGCTTCGGTTGTAGATAATGAAACAGAGTTTTACTTTTTGCTAAACCATGAAACTAAGGCATGTCCTAAAAAGTGACATGTACCACTAGTACTTTTACGATCCGATTTGCAACCAGCAAAATCTGCATCACTATATGATAATAAATCAAATGTGTTTGTTTTAGGATAAAATAAACCAAAATCAAAAGTATACTTAACATATCTAATAATCCTGTTTACTGCAGTTAAATGTGAAACTTTAGGATCTGCCTGAAATCGTGCACATAAACATACTGAAAACATAATGTCTGGTCTACTTGCAGTTAAATAAAGTAAGGAGCCAATCATACCTCTATAAAGACGTTGATCAACACTCTTACCATTTAAATCTTTGTCGAGGGAAGTAGATGTACTCATTGGAGTGTGTTTTTCTGCAGAACTTTCTAATCCAAAACGCTTGATGAGTTCTTTAGAATACTTACTTTGGTGAATGAATATTCCTTCCTTCATTTGTTTGATTTGAAGACCGAGGAAGTAATTTAGTTCACCCATGTGACTCATCTCAAATTCTTTCTGTATAATTTTAGAGAAATCTTGACAAAGAGATTCGTTGGTAGAACCAAAAATAATATCATCAACGTATATTTGAATAATGATAATGTCAGAATTTATGTTTTTAATAAATAAAGTAGAATCTATTTTACCAATAGAATAACCAGAATTCAAAAGATAGCTTTTAAGTCTTTCATACCAAGCACGAGGTGCTTGTTTCAGACCATATAAAGCCTTTTTCAATTTGAAAACATGATTTTCAAAATTTTCATGAATAAAACCCGGAGGTTGTTCTACATAAACTTCTTCTTTAAGAAAACCATTTAGAAAAGCACTTTTCACATCCATTTGAAAAAGTTTAAAATCTTTAAAACAAGCGAATGATAATAACATTCTAATAGATTCAAGACGAGTAACTGGTGCATAGGTTTCATCATAATCAATACCTTCTTCTTGATTATAACCTTGTGCAACCAATCGTGCCTTGTTTCTAATTACCTGACCAGATTCATCCAATTTTTTTGAATACCCACTTGGTACCAATTATTGAATGATCTGATGGTCTGGGATCTAATTCCCAAACATCATTTCGTTGAAATTGGTTGAGTTCTTCCTGCATAGCCATAATCCATGAACTGTCTTCACATGCATTTTTGATGTTCTTTGGTTCAATGGTTGAGAGAAATGCACAATGTGCCATTTGATCTATTTGGCGACGAGTTCTCACTCCATCTGTAATATTTCCAATGATTAATTCTGATGGATGATTTGGAACTTGTGCAAATGCCTTAGGAAGATCTGCATTATCTGAAATAGACTCAACATAATGTTTAGTAGCATCAATTTCATCAAGTTTCATATTATCTAAAGAATTAGAAAGAGGTAATATATTCTCTTCATCATCAATGATGGGAGAATTAGAAGAGGGATTCTCATCAAATGTGACATGAAGTGATTCTTCAACTGTTGAAGTTCTTTTGTTGTATACTCTGTAGGCTTTGCTACGTGTTGAGTATCCACCAAAAATACCATCATCAGATTTAGAATCAAATTTATCAAGTGCATCTTTAGTATTTAGAATGAAACATTTACATCCAAACACTTTAAAATATGATACACGAGGAATGCGATTAAAGAATAATTCAAAACAAGTTTTATTAAGCAATGACCTAATAAGAACTTTATTCATAATGTAGCAAGCAGTTGCGACAGCTTCTGCCCAAAAATATTTTGGTAGATTACTTCACAAAGCATTGTTCGAGCACATTCTTGTAAAGTTCTATTTTTCCTTTCTACTACTCCATTCTGAGGAGGAGCACGAGGAAAAGAAAAATTGTGTGTAATTCCATTTTCATTACAAAACTTGGTAAAAGATTCATTTTCAAATTCTCCCCCATGATCACTATGAATAGTGACAATGTTAGAGGATTTGATCTTTTGTATCTTTTTACAAAATATTGAAAATTCTTCAAAAGCATCATTCTTATTTTGTAAGAATATAACCCAAGTATATCTAGAATAATCATCAACAATGACAAATGCATATCTGCTTCTATTCAAAGAGGCTACTCTTGAAGGACCAAACAAATCTAAGTGTAGAAGTTCTAATGGTCTCTTTGTTGAGATGATACCCTTTGATTTAAAAGAGGATTTATGCATTTTTCCTTGTTGACAAGCATCACAAAAATATTTGTGTTTGAAAGAAATATTTGGCATTCCATTTACTAATTTGTGTTTTGAAATATGTGCTAGATTTTTGAAATTTGTGTGTCCAAAACGTTTATGCCATAAAAGTGTATCATCTAATGTAATCATTAAACAATGATTATTAGTGGAAATAGACATGCATAAGATATAAATATTATTCTTACGCTTACCACGAAATAAAATAGATGACATATCAGAATCATAAATGATGCAATCATTTTGTTCAAAAACTATTTTGTAATTTTTATCGCATAACTGACTAATAGAAAGTAAGTTGTGTTTCAAACCATCAACCAGGAGAACATTTTCGATGATAGGCTGATTTGTATTACCAACTGTTCCAGTGCCTATGATTTTGCCTTTGTTGTTGTCACCAAAGGTAACTGTGCCTCCTTGTTTGTACTTGACAGTTGAAAGTAGTTTGACATTTCCTGTCATATGTTTTGAACATCCACTATCCAAAATCCATCTTTCCTTTTAGGTACCTGAAAGATAAAACATTAAGCATTGGTACCCCTTTTTGAGGGTCCTTGGGATTAGAGTTTTGGAAGCCAAACCCAAGTGGAGTTTGGCTTTCTAAGATAATCACTAGAATAAACAATAGAATGTATAAAATGAGAAATATAAATATTTCTATCATTTAAACATGAATCCTTAGGAACCCATATACTAATTGTAGTAAGTTTCCTAGGAAATGTTTTTGAAATGTTTATAACATTTCTTTGTGAAGAAGAAGTAGGTATGTTTACTTTCTTCGTGTAAATAAATGCATGATTCTTCTTTTGTGGTTTAACAAAAGTTGTTTTTCCATAAGAGGAAGAAGTGTTATAAGTCTTGGGTATATCCTTTTTGGAATATCCCAGTCCTTGTCTATGATTTGCTGGATATTGAATTTTAAGCAAATCATCGAGATTAGTCTTTCCTTTGTTAAATTTATTAACATTGGATGACATCTCGTCGTATTTCATCTTTAGTGATGAAATACTTTTATCCATTTCGGATATTTGTATATGTAATTCTAAATTCTTAGTTTTGAGAATATCATTCTCTTTACTAAGATCCAAAACTTGAGAAGAAGTATTTTCAATGTTTTTAGAAGATGATAATTCTTGATATTTAGAAAGGAGATCATCATTATTCTGTTTCAATGATTTATGTTGACTATTCAATTTTTTGAAACGAGAATAGAGATCTTTTAATGCATCAAGTAATTCTTCGTTATTAAAAGAACTTACCTCATCTTCATCATCTTGTGCCATAAAGCACATGTTGGCACTTTCATTTAGATCATCATCTTCATCATCTGAAGAATCATCCCATGTTGCTGCAAATGCCTTTTTCATTTTGTCAAACCTCCTTTCTCTTCTGGATTGATCATTGTTGGAAGTTTTGAACTTTGCTTTGAGAAGTGGACAGTCTTTCTTCATATGTCCTGGCTTATTGCAATTAAAGCAAAGAGAAGAATCAGTATTCTTAGATTTAAAATTATTATACTTACCTTTCTGAAAGAATTTTCTGAAGTTTTTGGCAAAAAATGTCATATCATCATCTGAATCTTCATTATCTGA
>JAULAV010001262.1:22710-37711 GCA_030789695.1 Scilla litardierei
CGGCTGAGCCGACTGACGGTCAGCGCTGTCGGCCCTGACACCCCGACAAAAGCACCGCCTGGCCGTTGTGCCGCCTGACAAAAGCGGGTCAGGAACTCATGTTCCCGACATCCTCGTCCGAAGCCTCCGCTGACAACCGAGCCAGCTCAGCACGTCTAGTCAGCATGCCAGATCAGCCCCGCCTAGTCATCTCCCGACAGGTATAAATACCCCCTCTCCCCTTACGGTGAAGGGGCTGGAAAATTCTCTCTCAATCTATCATTCACACACGAGAACAAAGGTCGTCCATATCTCTGTTCTCCCACTGATAGCTCGCCACGTGCGGTCGACACACCGTTAGTCCGACCGGCGTGTCTAGCCCCCATTTTAAGTCCTATTACTGACTTAGGCATCGTAGGGGCTAAGGGTTGAACCCCAACCCAGCCCTTCTGACGAGTTGTTCGTGCTGCAGGAAAGCTCGCCCCTTGACCAAAGTCAACTTCGGCCCCCTGCCGTCTCCGCTGCTGCATCCGGCGAGATTCGACCACGTGATCACCACCGGCGACGGGTCCAGCCTCTTCACCCCCCTAATCATTTGTAAAACCGCCTGCCTAAACCTACTTCTCCATATAACCACCGTGCCCTTGGTTCCCCATAATACAAATTCATTGTACGCGAGTTCCACCTCGTAACAATTGGCGCCGTCTGTGGGAACGAAGGGTCACACCCATGTTAGACTCCATGTCGATCTCTCGGAACCCTGACCACGGTAAAGATCCCGTGGGTCAGGAACCGCTTTCTCTACTAATCACCCCGGTGCCCGACCCCCTTCTGGGGATGGGCACCGAAACTGAACATACTACGGCCCACGCCGTCTTGAAGAGCTTCGAGGCCGTCACTCAGGCCAGGGGAGGCTATCCGACGGCGGAAACGGAGCCTCCGCCCGGCCCCTCGGAGCCCCAGAACGTGAGGCGGAATCTCCACCCTCAGTTCGAGGAGGAGGGGGAGAACAGGGGGCTCGCCGAGGAGATTGCGGCCCAGCAAAGGCTCCTGGAAGAGGAGATGGAAGTTGCGCGGCGGTGGAGGCGCCTGGGGGAGGCGGCCACCGCGCAAAGGCGTTTGGACGAAGCGGCCGAGACCGCCCGAAGGGCCTTCCAGGACGAAGAGGCCGCTCGCCGCCAACTCCGCCTCATCGTCGCAGAGCGCGAGAAGCTGAGGAGAGAGAACAGGAGCAACCGAGAAATCCTGGACGAGACGGCGACGGGTCGGCGGCTCGGGGACGGGCGAGACCCGTTGCTGACCAGGTCCCCACCGGGAGGAGGCAGCCCGCATCGCCTGCACCACCCCTCCGATTCCCTGCACGAGGAAGCCGTTTGTCGACAACTACGCTTCCTCACCGCCGAGCGCGAAAGGCTTCTTCGGGAAAATCAAGAACGGATGAGGCCCGAGGAGAGCTGGCCGGGAGGCGCTGGCGCTGGGAGAACCGTAGCCCGCCACCCGTCGAGTCCTCGACCCAGGGGAGAACCCCCACCAGAAGACCGTCGGGCTACTCCCCGAGGACGGAGGATCGTCGGCGGCCGAGGCGCGACCGAAGCCAGACCCCCGAGTGGCGGAGAGGGGATGCGCCGGATCGCCCTACCTACCCGGAGGAGGCCACGCCGCTTGCACGGTGGATCACGTCCGCCCCAAGGCCCATAAGGTTCAAACCCCCTCACTTGGCCACGTACAATGGGAGAGGCGACCCCCTCACGCACGTGCAGCAATACCGGGGGGCGATGGAGGCGCAGGACGTGGATGAGGCGTTCCTATGCCGACATTTCTCCCAAAGCCTGAGGGACACCGCGTTGGACTGGTACTTTGGCTTGCCCGCGAGATCCGTCGGGAGCTTTGGCGAACTATCCCACAAGTTCTGCCAAGAGTTCCGGGCCGGGCGGACGAAGAAGAAGCCCTTAGACTATCTCAGCACGATAGTTCAAGGGGAGGGAGAGACAACGGGTAGATACCTCCGCCGCTTTCAGGAGGAGAGACGGGCGGTGGTGACATGCGGCGATGAGGTGCTTATGTTGGCCTTCAAAACGGGGTTGCGGACTCGGAGCCTCCACAAATCCCTGCTCCGGGATCCGCCGACCGACTATGAGGCGTTGGTTGCTATGGCGGAGAGGCACGCGTTGGCCGAAGAGACTCTCGGTGCAAAGGCCTTATTCCCCCCGACGAAACCGTCCCAAGGCGAACCCCGATCACACCCTCGGCCGAGGCAAGAAGAGGGGGACCGAGGTCGCGACCGGCTAGCCCGACCAAGGCGGGAACCGCCCGGGCCTCGCCCACAAGATCGCCCTGGCCCGGCACGCGAGTTTGCTCCGGCGCAAGGGCTCCCTCGAGTCGTCCCGAGACAAGAGGGCCCCCTACGGGCGCATTACACGCAACTCAATGCTCCCCTGATCGAGGTGATGGCCGCGGCTACACGAGCCGGACTGCTGCCGGAGCCACCCCGAGAAATGAAGTCGGACCCAGCCCGGAGAGATTTTAAAAAATACTGCCGATACCACCGAGACCATGGCCACGACACCGACGACTGCTTCACCCTTAAAAGGGAAATCGAGCGGCTGATCCAGGCGGGCCACCTGGGGGGCTTCGTCGGAGGCCGGAGACCGGACCGGGAAGAGGGAAACCACCGAAGGGCACGAAGGGCAGACCCTCCTGCAAACGGCGAGCGGGAAGAGCTTCACCCCCCGAAACCCGTCATGCGCATAAACACGATATGCGGCGGGCCATCCTCTGGAGGGGCATCGTCGTCAAGCAAAAAGGCGTATGCGAGACAAGTAATGACGGCGGGTCTTGGAGGGGACCAGAGAGGGAGAAGGATGGCCTACCCTCCCATTACTTTCAGCGACGAGGATCTAGAGGGGGTCGAGCAGCCCTACGACGACGCCATCGTCATCGAGGCCCAGATTGGGACGGCCATTGTCAGCCGCCTCCTGATCGACACAGGGAGCTCCTGCGACATCCTGTTCATGTCCACAATCGAAAAGATGGGGTTAAGGCCGACGGACCTGAGACCCTGTACCGGACCCCTCGTCGGTTTCACCGGTCACTCGACCCCCATCATGGGAGTGATCACCTTGCCAATAACCCTCGGAGAAGAGCCACAGGTCGTCACTCGAATGACGCTGTTCGTGGTGGTCGACATTACGTCGGCGTACAACGGGATCATAGGACGACCTTACATGTCGGCCATTGGAGCGCTCCCCAGCCTTCTCCATCAGATGGTCAAGTTCCAAACCCCCCGAGGGGTGGGAATCGTACGGGGAAGCCAGAAGCTGTCTAGAAGCTGCTACGTGGGGTCGACCAAGCACAAGGGACCAGAGATGAACCTGAAGATCGACTCACCCGGGCGGAGTTGTGACCCCTACCATCCAGAGTTAGCTCCAGCCGATGCCATCGCAAAGAGGAACAGGACAGACCCCCCCCCCCCCCCCCGGAGCCCCCCTGAGAAGGACGGGCTAATCACTCCGGGAGACGTGGAGCGCCAGTCGTGGTATAGCCGGAAACTGTAAGTCATGAATGAAATATCGTGTTCCCTTTCTTATCTTCGAATTTCGCCTCTTCTGCATGAAAATTTCAGTTCAAACCTCTCAAAGACTCCGGGGCAGGACCAATCCTCGCCACCCAAACCGGAGAGGGGCACGGGCCGAGCTGCGTACTCGCTCCCCCCCAAAGAAGACCTCCGGGGCAAGTTCACTGAGCCTGGCCACCCAAACCGGAGCAAGCCACCAAAACCGGAGCGCCATATGCGGGGTAGGCGACGGCCCAATACCCGTCCGACTATAGAGGCTGCGGGGAGGCGACGGCCCAATACCCGCCCTCTCAAAGACTCCGGGGCAGGACCAATCCTCGCCACCCAAACCGGAGAGGGGCACGGGCCGAGCTGCGTACTCGCTCCCCCCCAAAGGCCTCCGGGGCAAGTTCACTGAGCCTGGCCACCCAAACCGGAGCGCCATATGCGGGGTAGGCGACGACCCAATACCCGTCCGACTATAGAGGCTGCGGGGAGGCGACGGCCCAATACCCGCCCTCTCAAAGACTCCGGGGCAGGACCAATCCTCGCCACCCAAACCGGAGAGGGGCACGGGCCGAGCTGCGTACTCGCTCCCCCCCAAAGAAGACCTCCGGGGCAAGTTCACTGAGCCTGGCCACCCAAACCGGAGCGCCATATGCGGGGTAGGCAACGGCCCAATACCCGTCCGCGACTATAGAGGATGCGGGGAGGCGACGGCCCAATACCCGCCCTCTCAAAGACTCCGGGGCAGGACCAATCCTCGCCACCCAAACCGGAGAGGGGCACGGGCCGAGCTGCGTACTCGCTCCCCCCCCCCCAAGAAGACCTCCGGGGCAAGTTCACTGAGCCTGGCCACCCAAACCGGAGCGCCATATGCGGGGTAGGCGACGGCCCAATACCCGTCCGACTATAGAGGCTGCGGGGAGGCGACGGCCCAATACCCGCCCTCTCAAAGACTCCGGGGCAGGACCAATCCTCGCCACCCAAACCGGAGAGGGGCACGGGCCGAGCTGCGTACTCGCTCCCCCCCCCCCCCCAAGAAGACCTCCGGGGCAAGTTCACTGAGCCTGGCCACCCAAACCGGAGCGCCATATGCGGGGTAGGCGACGGCCCAATACCCGTCCGACTATAGAGGCTGCGGGGAGGCGACGGCCCAATACCCGCCCTCTCAAAGACTCCGGGGCAGGACCAATCCTCGCCACCCAAACCGGAGAGGGGCACGGGCCGAGCAGCGTACTCGCTCCCCCCGCAAAGAAGACCTCCGGGTCAAGTTCACTGAGCCTGGCCACCCAAACCGGAGCGCCATATGCGGGGTAGGCGACGGCCCAATACCCGTCCGACTATAGAGGCTGCGGGGAGGCGACGGCCCAATACCCGCCCTCTCAAAGACTCCGGGGCAGGACCAATCCTCGCCACCCAAACCGGAGAGGGGCACGGGCCGAGCTGCGTACTCGCTCCCCCCCAAAGAAGACCTCCGGGTCAAGTTCACTGAGCCTGGCCACCCAAACCGTAGCGCCATATGCGGGGTAGGCGACGGCCCAATACCCGTCCGACTATAGAGGCTGCGGGGAGGCGACGGCCCAATACCCGCCCTCTCAAAGACTCCGGGGCAGGACCAATCCTCGCCACCCAAACCGGAGAGGGGCACGGGCCGAGCTGCGTACTCGCTCCCCCCCAAAGAAGACCTCCGGGGCAAGTTCACTGAGCCTGGCCACCCAAACCGGAGCGCCATATGCGGGGTAGGCGACGGCCCAATACCCGTCCGACTATAGAGGCTGCGGGGAGGCGTAGGCCCAATACCCGCCCTCTCAAAGACTCCGGGGCAAGACCAATCCTCGCCACCCAAACCGGAGAGGGGCACGGGCCGAGCTGCGTACTCGCTCCCCCCCAAAGAAGACCTCCGGGGCAAGTTCACTGAGCCTGGCCACCCAAACCGGAGCGCCATATGCGGGGTAGGCGACGGCCCAATACCCGTCCGACTATAGAGGCTGCGGGGAGGCGACGGCCCAATACCCGCCCTCTCAAAGACTCCGGGGCATGACCAATCCTCGCCACCCAAACCGGAGAGGGGCACGGGCCGAGCTGCGTACTCGCTCCCCCCCAAAGAGGACCTCCGGGGCAAGTTCACTGAGCCTGGCCACCCAAACCGGAGCGCCATATGCGGGGTAGGCGACGGCCCAATACCCGTCCGACTATAGAGGCTGCGGGGAGGCGTAGGCCCAATACCCGCCCTCTCAAAGACTCCGGGGCAGGACCAATCCTCGCCACCCAAACCGGAGAGGGGCACGGGCCGAGCTGCGTACTCGCTCCCTCCCCCAAAGAGGACCTCCGGGGCAAGTTCACTGAGCTTGGCCACCCAAACCGTAGCGCCATATGCGGGGTAGGCGACGGCCCAATACCCGTCCGACTATAGAGGCTGCGGGGAGGCGACGGCCCAATACCCGCCCTCTCAAAGACTCCGGGGCAGGACCAATCCTCGCCACCCAAACCGGAGAGGGGCACGGGCCGAGCTGCGTACTCGCTCCCCCCCAAAGAAGACCTCCGGGTCAAGTTCACTGAGCTTGGCCACCCAAATCGTAGCGCCATATGCGGGGTAGGCGACGGCCCAATACCCGTCCGACTATAGAGGCTACGGGGAGGCGACGGCCCAATACCCGCCCTCTCAAAGACTCCAGGGCAGGACCAATCTGTAATGCCCTACCAGCTACTGCACAAGTACTAGAGGGGGGGTGAATAGTACTTTAAAATAATAAGGCGTATAATTCCAAATTAAATTGCAAACAACCACCAAATCAATTTGCGGAAGCTTAAATTGAATGACAACAATGAAATTAACAAAGCAAACAAACGATGTTAATGGGTTCGGATCCACCCAAGTCTCCCCGACTTGTTCCCGGTGATCCTACGTCCCAACCACCCGGATCCCCTCCGGATACTTGAGTTAGAAACCCTAACTCAAGATTTCCACTATGAATATCTTGTGAAAAACCTTCACAAGATCAAATCATACATGCAATGGCAAAGTGAATCCCACAACCCGGGATCACAAACTTCTCTCACAACCGAGAGAGCCAATAAGCAATATAAAGAGTTTAAATGAAATAAATACTCTTACCACAAAATCCTATACCTTGAGTTTTTCTTACCCAATAGGTGGAATGAAGGATTTGAGGAAGATGAAGTCACCAAGCCCTAGCACCAAGGAAATGAGCAGCAATGGGTGCCTAGGGAAGAGTTGGAGACTTGGATCAAGCAATAGCTTGAAGAGCTCACCAAGAACAAGCTTCTCTCTAGATCTAGAAATGAGAGAGAATGGGTTTCTTGTGAGGAAGAGAGCTTTAGATTTGAGGGAGAAATGGCTATCTCTTTAGAACTCAATGAATCTCTTAATGGCAGCTCTGTTGAAGATAGAAATGACCTAGGTTCGTATTTATAGGAACCCAAAAACATAAGTTAGGTCAATCTCCAACGGAAAGAAATCTGGGAGAATTAGTCGGTCAAAGAACAATCACTGACCGACTAGTTCATCAACTAGTCGGTCAGTCAAACAGCATGGACCGACTAAGAGCAGATCTGAGAAGAGATAGAATTTCAGACCTAGAAAACTAGTCGGTCCAAGAACACTGTCTGACCGACTAGTTTCACAACTAGTCGGTCATCCAATGAACGTAGACCGACTAAGAGGCAAAACAACATAGTCTGAAGGCAAGTTGACTTAGTCGGTCCAAGAACAAAAGTTGACCGACTAGATTGTCAACTAGTCGGTCATCAAACGTTCTTAGACCGACTAACGGTAAACAGTAGCTTAGGAGAATGTTAGAGTGAACAGTAAGTCACAACTAGTCGGTCAAAGAAGCATCACTGACCGACTAGTTCACAAACTAGTCGGTCGGTGAGTCAACGTAGACCGACTAACTGTAAACAGTAAAGTCCAAGAAATTAACTGACAGAAACTAGTCGGTCCAAGAACAGTGGCCGACCGACTAGATCACCATCTAGTCGGTCAGTACTTGTTCTTGTACCAACTAACATGCACAACAAAGTCCGAATCAAAGCGCGACGCTTCGAGGAAGTTAGAGTGAACTTGTGCAAGAAACCTAGAGCTACGAAATGAGCGTAATGAAGATAGAAACGTAAGAAATACTCAAGGCTTAACATTCTATCAATCGAAACTAAAAGACTATAAATAAAACCTTAATAAACGGTCTTCAATAGCTTCGATTGAATCTTCATATTTTCCAAAGCGTCGCAAGAGCTTCAACGAAGCTTTAGGCATGAATATGAGCTTTTGGAAGTGTTGAGATGTCGCTTTGAATATTCGCGTGAAATTGGCGACGATCTCCAATACTGCGCTCACAAATTGTTAGTTCATGAATTATTTATGTTTGCTCATCATCCAAAACCAAATCCGGGGAGTCCAATATTCAACATTCTCCCCCTTTTTGGTGATGACAAACCAACATAAATAATAATCAAGGATAATAATACAAATGTAAAATACTTACTCCCCCTGCATTGATGATACGTTAATTCCACAGTGAATATAAATGAATTGTATCAAGCAGACGAGTAAGATAAACAGAGTGAATTGATTTTTGAAATATCGGATTTTGAAAAATCCTTATATGTATCTTAACTCCCCCTGAATCTAACATATCAAACTAGATTATTGGAAATTGAGTTAAATTTTCATTTGCGCTATTTATTATCATTATCTCTCCCCCTTTGGCATTATCCCAAAAATGGGGGGCATATAACGACAACAATTAGGAAATGTAAAATCCAACATCGGGAGTCGTAGACAAAGACAATGGACCAACTTGACACCAAGGGAAAATTGTGGAATTCAAAATAAGGTGTGCCAAATTTTCCATTATCAATAAAAATCAATGATAAGCAAAATCATCAAAAATACCAAATGTTTATTCATTTCTTGAATAAAGAAACATACTCTCCAATATTCAATATTCTTGGTTAATATTCAATTATAGAATTTAAATCTATTTAACCAAGTTTTTATGCGTCGAGCGACGAAGTAACATTTCAAATGAATTCAACGAATATTCAAATTTGCATGAGTACATCCAAAAAATGAATTCAACGAATATTCAACGAATAAAAGACAAAGGGAACGATGATGAACATATATATATAGAGACAACATGAGTACATCCAGAAAATATCACATCGAATATATGAGATACATCATATCAAGCGCTACAGATCATCAAAAAGAAATACATCATCATCATCATAAAATCCAACACCGACAACCAGAAAGCACAAAAAAAATACATCAAAGCATCTCTGAACCCCATCCTAACCCAAAACACTCTCACTAAACATATATCATCCAGAATGCAGTGGAGAGTCCTCGGAACAGACGATCACGAGGAGGAGGCAGGATCTGCAGCGTCCGTGGGTCCAGTCGACGGAGTGGACTCAGGATCTGCAGGGAGAAGAGGTGTCTCAACTGATGGAATCGTCGGGGCAGGAGTCGAGATCTCAACAACAGGCGCAACAGCAGCATGAGTCTCGACAGAAGCAGCAGCAGCAAATACATGAGCAGGCTCGGAAACTGGGTCAGCAGCAGGCTCAGAAGGCTGAAGAACTGCAGCAGATGGCTCTGGAACACCGGAAGAGGTGGCAACTCCAGGAGCCGAAGAGGAAGTACCAGCAGCAGCAGTACCAGCAGAAGTGCCCTCGGGGGCACGAGTCGAAGCACGACAGAGCTCCTCAATGTCCTCCTCAGCCATCTCATCAAACTCCTCATCCTCAGACACGGAAGGAGGAAGCTCAACACCCATCTGACGAGCCATACGGCAGACTACCTCCTCGGTACGAGCCAAGCGGGACTCGTGACGACGAAGTATCCGTAGGACATCATCAAGGGTGGCAACGGGAGTGGCAGAGGCACTGGCAGAGGCAGGGACAGACGCAGAAGATGTCGTCCTCTGAACGTGACGAAGAGCCGCAAGAGATTTCTTGACGGCCGTCGCATTCAGGGGAGGACCGAGGGGACGCTCATCGTCACGAGGCAATGTGACACGAAATTGACGAAACACGAGGGTCAACATGCATGGGAATGGGATATGAGCTGATTTATTGGACTTTCGAATACACTCGAAAGAGTCAAACTTATCGAGTATAATTCGAGCCCAATTAATCGAGCTCCCCATGAAGATCGCATAGATAAGCTTCAAAAATGGCTGGGAAGGTAAAGATGAGGAGCCGTACTTGGGAAGCAAGCACGACTTCAGAATCAGATTGAGGACCCACGCATTAGGCTTGAAAGATTTAGAAGGCACGCCAATCATGGCAGGAGGGATCTGATGGAAAATCTCTGAAAGCATAGCCTGATCAAGAGAAGAAATATCATCTATCGAAATATCAGACGGAAGAAGGCCAGACGAAGAGATACCCAAAATCTCTCCTAAGATTTCCGCAGTGAGGACTATAGGAGTCCCCAAAACGGTCGTCTCAACAGAGTGGGTCTGATCGTACTGACCCCGGATCCTATTCGCATAGAAAAGCTTCACTAATCTAGGGTAGGGGTGAGGATTCGCCTTCGGGTCATATCGAAGGTAATCGAGAAGACCTGACGACGACAGAAGATCAGCTAACCCTATGAAGTCGCTAAACTGGACGAAATGCTCCAGAAGCAGCGGGCAATGTTCGATACGGTTATACGCCGCGAGACACAAAGGGTCATCGCGACATAAGGAAATATCGACACCGCCCACCGGCATCGGACCCTTTCCCTTAGGCTTTCGAGTAGACGAACGAGGGTGGGTGCTAGACTCGGGATGACTAGGAGGAGTGGGTTCCCTATGAGTCTCAGTCTCGGGGTTATACTCCGTATCGGAATCGGTAGGAGTATGAAACGAAGATGCAGAAGCAAGAATTTTGGCCTTGGGCTTAGGCTTGGGTTTGGGTTTCGGTTGACCTCTAGGTTTAGCGGTCGTCGTCCTCTTCTTCTTGAGAGGAGGCGAAGACGACGAAGGATGGGTGGTCTTGGCTCTACGCTTCGGAGGGTTTGGATGCTCGGGATCCGAAGAGATTGGATCAACGGTCATCGGAGAGGGGCTAGAGGGAGTGATCGGAATGCGTGTTCTTGCCATAGTCGAAGCAAGACACGGGACAAGGAGATCAAACGAAGAAGCCCTAGCCGAAAAAAAAAATAAACAAACCCTAAGAACCCTAAGAACCCGAGCAAGCCCTAGCTCTAGGAAATGAAATCTAACCCTAGGAGGAGAGGAGATCACCTAGAATGAGGGGCCGACGGAGGAGATCGACGGAGATGGCCGGAAAAATGGCCGGAGATCGATCGGAAGTCGAAGGGTTTCGAGGGAGGTCGGGGTTTTGAGCGGAGAGAGAAGAGATTTCAATCGATTAGAATGAAAATCGATCGACTAAACTGAGTTTAAGTCGGTCGATTTCGCAAAAGACCAAACAGCCCCTGGCACAACTAGTCGGTCACAGTTCAAGCACTGACGGACTAGATCACGATCTAGTCGGTCGGTCAATGAGCTTGAACCGACTAGTTGCAAACAGTGGCTGAATCCAAGAGTTACTGACAAGATTTAGTCGGTCTGTGTTCATTTACTGACCGACTAGATCTCAATCTAGTCGGTCGGTCACTGAGCATGAACCGACTAAAGAGTTCAAGATGGAAAGGAAACTCAATAAGCTTGAGTTAGTCGGTGTAAGTTCTTCTACTAACCGACTAGATGAACATCTAGTCGGTTGGTGGTTGAACTGATACCGACCAACAAAGTCCAAAAAATGATAATCAAGTTCTCTCCTCAAAACACTTGGATGATATATCGTAAAACTCTCAATACTCATTTAAACTACCCCATTAAACGTCGAAATCTTAAATAGACATTGAGATACGATTTCGATCATAAATTCAAACAAATCACATAAAATTCTCAAAAATTCTATAAATCTATCATGATTGAAATAACGCGAAGTATAGAAGCATGCAAGATAATTGAATGAAATATGAATCCTATATCTCGGATTCACCCATAATCCCCAATTCTCGACGCAACCGCACAAAGGAGTCCTCCTTTAGGGGTTTCGTGAAAATATCGGCGATTTGCTTTTGGGTTTCAACGTACACTAAAATGATGTCCTTTTTAGCAACATGATCATCTAAGAAATGGTGTCGGACATCTATGTGTTTCGATCGGGAATGGTGCACCGGATTCTTTGAAAGACAAATAGCACTTTGGTTATCCACCATGATAGGGCTAGTATCACAATGAATACCAAAATCCTTCAATGTGTGTCTCATCCAAAGGACCTGGGCACAAGCGGCACCGGCGGCAATATATTCCGCCTCGGTGGTTGAAAGTGAAACCGAATTTTGTTTCTTGGAAAACCAAGAGACAAGAGAATTTCCTAGAAAATGGCAAGTGCCACTAGTACTTTTCCTGTCGGATTTGCATCCCGCATAATCAGCGTCACTATATGAGACTAACTCATATGTGCTAGATCTCGGATAAAGTAATCCAAAATCTAATGTGTAACTTAGATAGCGAAAAATACGCTTTACCGCTACTAAGTGAGACTCCTTAGGTTGAGACTGATAACGAGCACATATACATACGGCAAACATAATATCGGGCCTACTTGCGGTAAGATAAAGCAAACTACCTATCATACCTCGATATAGACGAATGTCTACATCCTTACCGCCCGTATCCTTGTCAAGATGCGTAGTCGTGCTCATCGGAGTCTTTTTCCCGGAGGCATTCTCCATTCCAAATCGCTTTAGCAACTCCACCGTGTACTTCGTTTGGTGGATGAAGATTGCATCGTTCATTTGGCGAATTTGGAGACCTAAGAAATATTTGAGTTCGCCCATGTGGCTCATCTCAAATTGTTCCTTCATAACATTAGAAAACTCTTCGCAAAGAGTGAAGTTAGTAGCACCGAAAATGATATCATCAACATAAATTTGTACTAATAATATATCATTATTCGCATGCTTAATAAAAAGTGTTGAATCGGCTTCGCCCATTTTAAAATTCAAATCCAAAAGAAAATTCTTTAGGCGATCATACCAAGCTCGAGGAGCTTGTCTCAAACCATAAAGAGCTTTCTTTAGTTTAAAAACGTGATTTGGAAATTTTTCATTTATGAAGCCCGGAGGTTGAGAAACGTAAACTTCCTCAACTACATCTCCGTTTAAAAATGCACTTTTAACATCCATTTGAAATAGTTTAAAATTCTTATGGCATGCAAAAGACAAAAGTAATCTAATTGATTCTAATCTAGCTACCGGAGCGAAGGATTCTTCGAAATCAATACCTTCCTCTTGTCGATAGCCTTGAGCTACTAACCGAGCTTTGTTCCGGACGACGACTTGGTTTTCGTCGGTTTTGTTCTTGAAAATCCACTTTGTCCCTATGACGGTGTGGTTCTTCGATGGCAATGGAACGAGCTCCCATACCTCATTCCTCTCGAATTGAATGAGCTCCTCCTCCATGGCTAAGATCCAAGCGCTATCTTCGCATGCTTCATTAATATTCTTTGGCTCTATCGATGAGACAAAGGCACAATTTGCGAAGTGGTGAACTTGCGATCTCGTCTTGACACTATCATAGATATTGCCAATGACTTGCTCATGGGGATGGTCACGAACCGAATGAAGCCGTTTGGGAATACCTTGATCACTAGGAACATTCTCAACAACTTCATTAGTTGGGTTAGTCTCAATAGAATCAATAGAATCATTAGACTTAGAATTATCAAACGAATCACATAAAACATCCAAAGAATCATTATCATTTGAAATTCTAGTTGGAATAAATCCTTCATTAAATGAGACATGAAGCGACTCCTCGATCGTTGAGGTTCGTTTGTTGAATATCCGGTATGCTTTGCTACACGTAGAGTATCCAACAAAGATCCCCTCATCGGATCTTGGATCGAATTTGTCCAAACAACCATATGTGTTCTTAATAAAACATTTCGAACCGAAAACACGAAAATGTTTAACTTGAGGCAACCTACCAAACAACAATTCATAACAAGTTTGTTTAGTGCCGGGCCTCAAAAGTATTCTATTAAACACATAGCAAGCGGTGTGTACCGCTTCCGCCCAAAATTGATGGCCAAGTTGGCTATCATCAAGCATAGTGCGAGCACACTCCACTAGCGTCCTATTCTTTCTCTCAACTACACCATTTTGAGGAGGTGCACGAGGGAAAGAGAAGGTGTGAGTAATACCAACTTCATCACAAAATGTCTCAAAAGACTCATTCTCAAATTCACCTCCATCACTACGAATAGTGACAATGGTGGTTCCTAAGAGATTTTGTACTTTCTTAACAAAAATTGTGAAGTTTTCAAAAGCTTCATTTTTATTACACAATGAAAATACCCAAGTAAATCTTGAATAGTCATCTACGATGACAAGTCCATACCTTGCATTTCCTAAGGAAGCTACTCTAGTTGGCCCAAATAAATCTAGATGTAATAGCTCTAGTGGCCGTTTTGTAGAGATGCTTTTCTTAGGTTTAAATGAAGATTTAGGAAGCTTGCCGCGTTGACAACAATCACAAAAACTTTTCTTTTCAAAAACAAGCTTCGGAAAACCTTTAATAGAATTCAATTTTGAAAGCTTATATAGTGTTCCAAAGTTCACATGTCCAAAGCGTCGATGCCATAAGTGTTGTTCACTTGTGTTGGCAACGAGACATTGTTCATATGACTTAGGAAGATCCAAAATATAAATGTCTTTACGACGAGTTCCGGAAAATAATAATTTTTCATTATCCTTTCTTAAAATATGACACAATCCTTTCGCAAAGCTAACTTTGTAACCTTTGTCACAAAGTTGACTTATTGAAATAAGATTATGATTTAAACCACTAACAAGATAAACATCACTAATTAGGGGTTTAGAAGGGTTACCGACTTTACCAACACCTATGATGGTTCCGCTCTCGTTGCCTCCAAATACGACGCGGTTTCCATTCGCAATGGGAACCACTCCGGAGAGCAATCGAGCGTCACCCGTCATGTGTTTGGAGCACCCGCTATCGAGTATCCAATTCCCTTTGAAGCTAAATTTAAATTTGTTGCTCCTTCCCTTTTTCTTTTCCTTGAGTACCTAAAGATAGAAACTTCCATATCATGGTACCCAAGGTCATTGGGTCCAAGGGATTAGACCTTTGGAAGCCAAGTCCAAGTGGACTTAGACTTCCCCACATAATTCTTACTATGCACAACATCCGAAAAATAAGCATTCATATATATTTGTTTTTCGTCCATGCTTGTGTCCTTTGGGCTCCAAATAGTGAAAACTTTGGGAGCCATCATCCTATTGGGTGCATGCATGCGACGTTGATTTCTACGTGATGCATGTTGTGGATAGGCATACGGGACATGATGGAATGGTGCACGACGAGAATTATTCATATGATGAGGTGGGTGTACATATGCATGTGT
>JAULAV010001263.1:0-18582 GCA_030789695.1 Scilla litardierei
GTTTTCGTCGTCGGAGACGGCGATGGGTGGCTCCACGGTGGCGGGCAGAGCAGCGTGGGCGGAGGAAGGCCTCGGGGCGCTGCCGTTAGGGTGGTCGCGGCATCGGAGCGGATCGGTGCTTCGGTGTGGGCTCGGGGAAGACGATGTCGCCGGTGGGGAGGCTTCGGGGCTTGAGCAGGCGGAGGAGGGAGGAGCTTCGATCATGGTGGCGGGGCTTCGAGCTCGGAGAGCGTGGGTTGGGTTCGTGAGCGGACGTCGTCGGACGTCGGAAGCGGGGCGGATGAAGCAGCGGGACGTCGGAGTTGCTTGGGGGCAGCGGCGTCGTCGTACATCGCCTCGAGTTTGGAGGGGAGGGCGGAGGCGAACGGTGGTTGTCGAGGAGCAGGCGGAGCGGGGGTGGGGTCTGCAGCAGTCGGGGTGGCTCGGCGTAGCTCGGAGGGCAGAGAGCTTGGGGGTGGCCTCACGAGCTGCTCCGGTGATCGATGAAAGGCGGTGGTGCTTCACCGGAGGCGAGGGCTTGGCGGGGTGGCAGAGCTTCGTGGTGACGACGTCGGAGGGGCTTCGAGGGCGTGCAGGCGAGCTCGCGGGTACGGGGAAGCGACGGGCGGGGTTGTACGTCGCTTCGTCGACGAAGGCGGAGGCGGCGCCTTCGTGTGGGCTTGGGAGAGAACGAAGGGGAGAGGGCATGTGTTTAGTCTGGGTTTGGCCTTGGGAAATGAGAGCTGAGAGAGAGAGAGAGAGAGAGAGAGAGAGAGAGAGAGAGAGAGAGAGAGAGCAGCCCGTGTGTGCGTTGGGTGAGAACAAGAGAGAGAGAGTGTGTGTGTGTGGGTTCAAGCGGGCTTTGCGTGAGTTTGGGTTTTTAGCTGTGAGGAAGAGAGATTAGCGAGAGAGGGGGGATTAAATACTAGTTAGTAATTAATTTAATAATAAGTTAATTAAAACTTAGTCAATGTTAGGTAGTGTTAGGTATTGGGAATTGACTAAGTGTGGAAATTGGCTTGGCAAGTTCCTCGTGGGGTGCCAACGTGGGAGTACGTGAGGGTTAAGGTAAGTGATTAGTAAAAAGTAAAACTCTATTAGTGAAAGTATTTTGTAAGATACAAAAACGAAATTACGATTTTGTCCCTACTAGTAAACGTATCCGAAAAATTACGAAAACATACCCACAGGATCGTATCGTCACGAGGATCGCGAATACGAAGTCCGTTTCAGTGTTTGAGCTACGGAAACACTAGTTTTTAGGCCAAAACGTTTAGAAAGCGGGTTTGCGGGTTCCCTATTGATTTGATTCCAGAAAATTACAAAATTAATATGGGAAGCCCTAAATGATCATAGAAGGATACTGTAAAAGTTTGAAAACGTTTTGAAGATGTTTGAATAGAAAATAAATTCATTAAGCCAAAACGGTAATAACTGAAAATGAATTTTTACCAGAATATTTAGAGGTATTTGGTGAAACCCGAACTTACTAAAATACTTCATAACTAGTTTGATACTTCAAAATATTTTTATAAGAAATTTTCGAAATCGTAAAACTCCTGACAAACCATTATAAAATAGTTTTAAAAATGAAAATACATGAATAGTTATATTGAAAAAAATCCGGACCGTTACCCCAACCTTGATCCATACCCCGCATGCCCGAAAGGCGAAACGACGGCGCTCTACTAGCGCCGCCGGCGGTAAAAACGCCACGGCCATCGGCCGCGGCCACAGGCCCGACAGCCGCGGCCTGTCGTCGCGGCCTCGCTGCCGTGGCCAGCCGCCACGGCGGCGCGCCCCACGGGCCCCCTAGGGTTTTTCGGGAACTCTAGCCCTTAACGGGCCAATTTTTCGGGGGATGCCCAATTAACCCTAATGGGTTGTTTTCATGGCCCAAAAGCCTGAAAATTAACCCATTTACACAATAATTTTTCCTTTTTTATTTTTGGCCCCAAAAGCCCAAAATAATTAAAGAAATCTTAAACGTTATAAAAAGGGTTAAAGCGGAATATAAAACATTAAAAATATGGATCAAAGGTAAAAAGTTTTTCAAATATAATTTTTAGCACGTCACACACTATTTAGATTATTTAATTAATCTTTACATGCCTGTGAAATGATTATCTACGTGGTTGTATATTTTCCATATATTATCTGCGTGGATGTGCGATTAGGCTATGTTTTTAGGGATCAGCCAGATTTCCGACATCTTTTCTTTTCTGCAATTCTTTTTTCTTTTTGAGAAAAATTTGTAAGTGAGGAAATATATGTAAAAAGAAGACCGGATGACACCAAAAAGGAGCTGAAGGCGTATGCACAAAGAAGAAAGGGGCTTCTCTCTGAAGTTCCCGAGTTGTATTTATTCTTTCATGCAATTTTTTTGATGTAACTTCGGTCTGTATTTTTCATTTCGTGTCGGCTGGCTGATCCCCATAGTTCTAAGTTATTTTCATTGCTTATACATTAAATGTGTGGATGCTTACTATTTTCATGCTACGTTAATGTTACAATGAAACTGTTAAAAAACATGCGTGGATGTTAATCTCTTTTAATTATTCATGTTATGAAACTTTTAAAAAGCATGCATAAATATTAATTTTCTTTATGAAAATTGTAAAAATACATGTGTAGATGTCTAATTGTTTTTACAGTTTAATAGCATGTGTATACATCATACTTGTTTCAATTCAGGTTAACTGAGCATAATTTTTAGTTTACAAGCTTTATATTATATGTATGATGGGCTCATGATATGACGATATTTATGACAACAAGACAATCATGATTTCAAAAAGTTTTAACATCATATCCACTTTGACAAAATGAACCTGAAGTTCAAAATCACATCAAAAGTCAACACCCTTTCACCCTAATAAAATAAATATTAACAAATATGATGGACTATGCGAAAACTATTTTTGCGATCTTTTAAAGATACGAATTTTGCGGTATATAGACCTCTCACACTTATTGTCTATATAATCGAATATTGACACCAGCAGTTGTCATAACACCGCTAAACTCTTTTAGAGTCATCTCACTTTACAATGTATGATTCTTGAATCTACCCCTTACTTTTAAGTGTACGCCCGAAGTCGTGACTTAATAGATAAGTCAGAAATTATAAATTTCGTAGCCACGTATTTGTTTTCCCCTCTGAGCATGATAAACTATTCACATAAAATTTGAACGACTCAAGAAAATGGCCTGAAGCTATACTCGAGCATTCAAATAAACTTTTTAAAAGTCTCTTATTAATTAGAAAAGTGGAAGTATAAAATAATTTGCTCAAACCCCGGCTTATGTCTCCTTAGCAAGACTAATTTTCATTGTCCTTTATAAATAAGGAATATTGAAATCAGGGGAAGTTCAGTATCAAACATGACCTGAAATAAAAATAAGGAAAACTTAAAACAGGGGAAGTCTCGTATTAAATGGGAAAGGGAAGATATGATATACCTCGACATGGAGTAAGCAATGGCAAGCCAATATCAGACCAGAAGTTCTGATAAGAGCCATAATGTTTTTGCAAACATGAATGTGCATTAACTTATGCCATATAAAAATACATACATATCTAGTCAAAACGACAAAAGTCTAATTGACCTTATGTATATTTAGCTACTCCCCGAGGACGAATAAACTTTGAAATCAAATTTAATCTGTTGTTATAACATAAGTCTTAATGAGCATGATTATTGTTGTATGTTTTCAAGAGCACACATCACACTATGTCACTTGTTGACTTAACAAAATCATCAGTATTATTCTCTTGTAGTTTTAATGCATTTTATTTTAATGCGAATGATTTGCTATCTTGAATACCCCTAAAAATAAAATGAGGATGCCATATACTCTCTGAAACTTATACAGTTTCAAAGGATATTCGTCAAAACGAAATCCCTAATGACTCAAGAAATAAATGAAGCCTGAAGCTTTGTCCCATAATGATCCGCACAATAGTCAATGTGAAGATGTAATCCTTCACAGTTTTGAACACAGTTCAACTATTATCGGACAAAATTAACTTGAGCATTTTAATGGACTTTTCAAAAGTCCCACATAAATTCAAAAAGAGGAATTATTTTGGAACACCAGAAGTGTCCAGAATCGACCAAATTTGGATCGATATCACCCTGGAGTGATGATACAAGACATCATCAACCAGACAAACCCGAAGATTCTTCAAAAAGGGTGAAACATTTATTGTCCTATTCAAAAGGGGAAAATGATAATGAGATCATCTCCATTCACATGGACATTGACTCTCCCAACTTCCTCAAAGGAATTTAAGATGATATATTATCATCATTAAAGATAATGAAGACCTTTAGGTCTCTTGAGAGTATTTAAGGGATATAAATAGGCGTCGTCCACTCCCTTAATAGGACTGATGATGTACCATTGGTGTACTCATCAATATATCCTCTAAAAATGGTCATTATCCAACCACAATTTTTTAAAAATAATGGTAACTTTGGATAAAAATGGGAAATCATAAATAATTAGTAACAGTGGTTGTGTACACTCAGCTAAACACACCATTAGAACCCTTTTATATGAGTCTGATCAACTCCATATAAACATTTTCTAAGAATGGGTTTAGAGCATATCTAAAAGATGGTACGTCTGCTACGCTGTGTATGTGTTCCTGAAGCAACACTACATAAACTGTCATAATGCCACAAAGAGAACACATTCATCCGGACTAACCAACTTTGATGGATAGATTCCAAAATCTCGTATGAGTACGGCATTTATACACGTCTTGTAGATTGTGTGTTGATGGTAAAAAGGATCCTGAAGATCCTTCAATTCCCTATTTGGTTCAAATCATCTATGAGCCTGAAGCTCAAATTGACCATTTAAAAAATAAATAGATATGATCTGATTATAATCAGACTGACAATTTAAATATTGTCAAAACTTTCACATCCATGCTACTAAAAATCTAGCTAGGATTGACATAACAAATATAATGGATGCAATCCACCAGTAGCAGAAGTGGATGTCCTTAAGAGACGAGAGGACATACCACTAGGCTCCAAAGAGAGAGATCTACTCCTGGAGACCGAAAAAGCAATACCACCACAGGAAAGTGAGCTCAAATCCAGAACCTTATTGCAACTTGGTTGCTAAGGACCAATTCTAGATCTGTCCATATTCTTTACCCGTCCCAGAACCTTCACTTCTTTAACGCGTCGTGAAGGAGACACCTCTGGGAGAAATCAAATGATTATAGTACATACGGGGTAAGTTTTGGACAAGAAATAACACATTTTTGTTGACAAATTCTCTCATATTTCACTTGCCAGTTAAATATAAAATATCGATTCAACAACTCTGCTTTGCCTGAAGCAAAGATAGAGATTTGGCCAAATTATAATAACATGGAATGAGGCAATAATAAGGTGAGCTGGACTCACTTATGAAATATGAGGTGTATGGACCTGAAGTCCTGATATCAAAAATGATATCAAATCATGTGGGATAACTGAGTATTGTAGGAGAATTAAAATAAAATCGTTAGCGATAAGCATTTTAATTTTCTATAGCTTTAGAGGTATAAATCGCTCAAACCAGGAAGTAATCAAGTAAGATGAGCTGAACTCACTTACACGATAAATCTGATGCATCGACTGGTTTATGTCAAGGCGTAACCCAACGAATGGCAAAAAGAGGGAATTTTTGGTTGATGTTGCTATTGGATGTGACAACATTACCGATTTAAAATTTCTTCAACTGCATGTATAAATTTTTTCTTTACTTTCCTTTTTTTGGGGACATATATTAATAATATGATTAAAGGAAAGACAACCTAGACAAAGATCCTTAAAGGACTTATACTAAAAGGTTGTTGTTTGCACCTCCTAAAAACAGTATTGTTCTTAAGAAAGCAAATTAAAAGAATTGAGATTATTTTAATAACTCAAAATATTATCGGATCTCCTGAAGAGAAAATACCGAAATATCTGTTAAAGCCTATCTATCAGATATGATATGATATGAAAGTGCTAGCTAGGCAAAAATTCCTGGCTTACAGAATACAATCATCCTGAAGATGAACTATCATCCTGAAGATGACATTAATCATCCTGAAGATGAACTATCATCCTGAAGATGACAGTAATCATCCTGAAGATGAACTATCATCCTGAAGATGACATTAATTAATCATCCCGAAGATGAAAACTTCATACAATAACGATTGATGAAGAAACATTAAAATCATTCTCCACTAAATACACCTATTTGGTTGTATGGATATACATTAAAAAAACCCCTTTCCGTTAGCTGGAAGAGGGGAAGAATATACAAGGTCCAGAAGTACCTTAAGTGTCTTTAGAACACTCTTTTACCTGGTCAACTGCATGCGTCTCTTTTGAGCGTTAGCAGTATAGCTATTAGGCAGATACAAATGCAGTGCCTGCAGCGCACCACTGGACCTGAGAGATGTAGCTTCTACGCTATCTCCAAGGGTCGAGGAAAAATCATCCATGTTAAATGTATTTGCATATGCATGTTACAGATCATCGCGATGAATAGTATAAAAGGGACGTCCACCTCCTGAAGATCAACACAGAATCCTCCCAAGTCTACATCCTTCTACCATCCCGATAAGCTCATCACCCAAGGAGCAGTTCAAGAACATACAAAGCCAGGTTCTGAAGTACCTTTGCAGACAATGACGATTGAGACGTGGAGCTGTCTACCAAGTTCGCAGCGCTCCTTTAGTTTCAGCTACTACCTTATATAAGTGAAACTTGTATAGATGAGTGATGTCTGTACTTTACTTTTGCTTTTGGAATGTTATAGATGAGATGGATGTATAGACACATAGGAGATTAATGGATAGATATATAGGATATCTGCAAGCCTGAAGCTTGATCAGATAAGGGGGAGTCAACTGTAGAGTTGTACTCTTTTTCCTTGGCTAGTGGTTTTTCCCACAGGGTTTTCCATAGTCAATGTTTTAATGAGGCAACCACATTGACTCTGGATCTAGAAGTATCCACCCCTCGACACATCCCCAATCAGGGGAAGTTATGGAGTACTGTACTATTTTCCCTTCGCTATCGGTTTTTCCCACAGGGTTTTCCATAGCTAAGGGTTTTTAACGAGGCAGTTACCCTTAACTTGGATTTAGAAGTATCCACCCTTTAAGATACTCATTAGCACTAATGAATCATTCAGTATTCATAAGTCGAGTATACCACGTTGGTTGGATAAGGGGAAGTGTTATGAATAGGACCCATTGGGCCTATTGGGTATCCACCCACATGAGTAACCATTATGAATACTATATAAAGGAGGCTAGGGGTTTCCTAGCCTCAACCTTCTCCAAACCTGTTTCTACTTCATAACAAGTTTATTTTTTTATCTGTGCACAGCTAGGAATACCGAAAATAAATATAAGCCAAAAAACCATAAATCAGGTTCATGCTTTCTTATGTGTAAACAAAGCTGCTACATAACATTGTATAAATTCAATTTAATTCATTTAAAAATAATTGCTTATATGTAAATACTGAAGGATGATCCGGGAAATTTATTTCGAACAATTTTAGGGCACAAAAATACATAAATCTTTCGATCTCGCAAAATTTTTTTTTGGCTTCGAACGATTTTAGTGCAAGAACAATTTTAGGGCATTAAAATACCTCAAGAAATATTCGGATCTCTATTCGATGGAAAGAAATATTTGAAATCTATGACACTCTGTTGCACGTGGTGAGGAAAATGTGATGCACAAACCATATTACTCATCGCGCACAATAGGCAAAAAAGTGCATGTTGTGCGCGGTGAGTAAAATCGATATTGTGCGAAATATGGTCTCGACTGCCAAAAATTACTCATTCAAATACGAAAAAGTAATTCAGCAAGCACAAATTTTTTGAAAATTTGGAGTAGTAATTCAGTGCAAAAATTGGAGGAGTAATTCCGGCGCATAACAGGGCAAAAATTGATGTGCATGCTCAAAATTAATGCACATGCTCAAAATATGATCTTGACCACCAGATATGGAGGAGTAAATCAATATGCACATACCAATTTTTGCTCACGGTACACAACCGACAAAATCTTTGCCCGATGTATGCTGTGAGCACAAATTGATATGGGCAAAAATTGATGCACATATCAATTTTTCGCGATACACATACCAAAATTAGCACGCAACAGGTAAAAATAACAGGCAATTATTTTACATGTTGTGTGCAGAGAGTAATTTTGGTATGTGCATCACGTTTGACTTACCGTGCATAACAGGCAAAAAATTTGCCAGCTGTGTGTAGTGAGTGATTTTGGTAGTAAGTAAAAATTAGTATGTGCGTGTTGAATTACCTCTCTATACTTGGCAGCCCAGACCATATTTGGTTTGTGCATCAATTTTTGCCATGAATTACGCCTCTAAATTTTCGAAAAATTTGTACTTGCTGAATTACTCATCCATATTAAGAGGAGTATTTTTTGGCGGTAAAGACCAGAAGTTCATATGTTGTGGACCTTTTGAAGGTACATCCAAATGCTCAAGTATGGTCTTCAGACCATTAACTTTTTTGAGTCAATATATACGAATATTCACACTTTTGTTGTGAGTAGGGTTGAGGGCTAGGAAACCCCTAGCCTCATATATATATTATTTAATGTGAGTGGATACCCAATATGCCCATTAGGCCCAACTCATAACACTTCCCCTTATCCAACCATTGTTATATACTCAACATATGAATACTGCAGGATCTATAGTGCTTATGAGTATCATTAGGGGTGGATACTACTAGATCCTAAGTTAGGGATCACTGCCTCGTTAAAACCTTTAACTATGGAAAACCTAGTGGAAAAAACCAATATCCAAGGGGAAAGAGTACAGTTCTCCATAACTTTCCCTGATTAGTGGAGGTATTTAGGGGTGGATACTTTTGGATCCAGAGTCAATGAGGTTGCCTTGTTAAAACCTTTAGCTATGGAAAACCCAATGGAAAAAACCAATAGCCAAGGAAAAAAATTACAACACTCTTTTGACTCCCCCTGATCTGTACAAGCTGTAGGTTTGCAGATCTCTTAGGCAACTATACATCAATCTCTTACAATATTCCGAGAATAAGTACAAAGTACAAGACATCGCTCATCTATACAAGTATCGTTCATATATACATGTATCATTCATATATGGCAGCTACTGAATCTTAGGGAGCTCTTTTGAAGAAAAGTGGTCTGTAGACTCGGTAGGTAGCTCCACGTCTCTGACCCAGTCATCATTGTGTCTATGAGGTACTGCAGGACCTGGCTGTGTATACTCATGATTTACTTCTTGGATGATGAGCCTCTGGGGATGGTGGGATTGATGTTGCCTTGGAAGCATGCTTTGCTGGTCTCCAGGAGTTGGTCGTTCCTTTGTTGTAGTCATCGCGATGATCTGTAACCTGTATCTGCAAATATATTTAACATGTAGGATGATCCTTGACCCTAGGTAGCGCAGATGCTACATATCTTTGGTCCGGTGGTGCACTACAGGCGATGCACTTAGGGGGGCAATTTTCGGCCCGGCACGATAGCACGGCACGGGCACGACACGATAAGACCGTGCCTGGGCCGGCAATTTTGGACCGAAATCCTTATCGGCCCGGCCCGGCCTGGTTCATTTTCGTGACGGGACTGGGCCAAGCTATTCGGCCCATTGAACGGCACGACACGACATGAAATCCTTTTAAGTTTGCTTGACCTCCCCCACTTCAATAGTTCAATTCGTATTAATGAGTATTAATTCATATTCTGTTTCAATTCGTATTCTATTTCTATATAATCCCCGACCCAACGAGAGGCACTCATCATTGTTTACTGTATAGTACTCAATAATGTTAATTACTTTAATTTGAATGTGAAAGATCCTCCGTAGATATAATTCTAATTGGAGTGTACTTACTCCATAAAAAAACTAGACCAAATATGAACTTTGAAGAGTGATACCAATCTTTCACATACATAATTCTTTCAACCCTATCGGACCGGACCGGACGGCCCGAATTTTTATCGGACCGTGCCCAGACCGCACCGGAATGGCCTGAAATCTTATCGGGCCGGGCTGGCCCGGTCCTTTAAGAAAACCGATCTGGGTCGACACGTCCCGATAAGACCGGGCCGGCCTGAATTGCCACCCCTAGCTACACTGTATCTGGCTAACAGATTTATTGCCAATGCTCTCTAGAGTCGCTTGTAGTTGGCCAGATAAAGGAGTATACCAAAAACACTCAAGTAAGGCACTTCAGGACCTATGATATCCTTACACTCTTACAACGAACGGAAGGGGACTAAATGTGAATCCATACAACCAGTAGGTGTATTAGTGGATTGCAATTGTCCATGTTTCTTCATCAACTTTGGGTGTATGAAATTTAATGTCACATGTTATTCATCTTCGGGATGATAATTTCATCTTCTAGATGATAATTCATTTTCTGGATGATGGTGTCATCTTCATGCCGATTATTCATCTTCGGGATGATAACTAGATGATAATTCATATTCTGGATGATAATTCATATTCTGGATGATAATTTCATATTCTGGATGACTATTCATCTTCAGGATGATGGTTTCATCTTCAGGATGATAAGTTCATCTTCTGGATGATTATCGTGAGAAGTGTTGAGGGCTAGGAAACATGTTGTGAGAAGGGGTGAGGGCTAGGAAACCCCTAGCCTCATATATATATATATATATATTATTCAATGTGGGTTGATACCCAATAGGCCCATTAGGCCCAACTCATAACAACTTTCAATATGTATTTTGTATCGACGAATATCCTTGAAACTTGATGAGTTTCTTTTTCCATTTTTTCTTAGAGTACCATGCATCCTTGTATTTTGTTTAGGAGTTTACATGCTTGCAATGCTTGATGCTCAAGTCAGACATCCCAAAATAGTACTTCGAGACTATCATTAGGGTGAAATGATTTTGATAGCATGCGTTATGAATGATCATGTTGATGGTAAAGTTATCCATAATTTGTTTAACGGGTTCACTTAGTGAAATAAGTCAAACTTATAGCAAGCATAACGATTCAATTGCAATATATACTTCAAATGCATAAAAACATAGCCATTTTGTCTCAAATTATGGCATGTAAGGAAATCATTTCATACGATCTATTTCAGTGCATAGAAGTATAATTATTTTATTGCAATCTACAACATGTAGTGAAAAATACTCCTACCAATTATACTTTTAGCAACTAGTCAAGCAAATTATTGTTTTCAAAATCTTTATGTGCTCGAAGAATAGGTGAGTATACAATGGCTAAATTTATTCCAGCTTTCGTCTTTAGACTGGCTTTATATAAATCTTGCAATTGTTTTGGAATGTTATACACCAATGCCTATATAGGTCTTACCAAGTCTTACTAGACTTGGTTAGCCATTGCTGTTTTTTGTTGATGTATATTTTATCTTCCATTCCCCTTTCTTTTTTTCCTTGTAATTTTTATGCTCCACATGTTTCCATGTTTCCATTTTATCACTTTTTCGAAAAGTATGAACATTATCCATAGGGGACAGATACAAAGGTGTGAGCTCCCCATATTTCTATCTTCCAATTTTTTTGTGAATTTATATCTGGCGGGTTGATGCCCGCGGCCTTGTGCTCGCAGAATTTTTTCATGCTTTCTTTTTTTGAATTTCAGACATGCCTGCGGGCCAAAGCCCGCGGGCTACAGCTGTGGGCTTTGACTCACAAGTGGGAAAAAAATCCTTTTTTTATTTTTTTTATTTTTACATGGGTCGGGAACCACAACAATTGCTGCGGGTTTCGGCCCGCCGGGCCAACAATGTTTAGGGTTTGGTCGCGCGGGGGCATCTCCACAGGCTGCGACGGGTCACTGCTATAGCTGTGAGGGGGTCGTCGGTGGGAGGCAGTCGTTAGGCCGACGCCCCAGAGGGGTCCAACGACATGGGGGCCATGGTCGGAACATGTAAAAAATTTCGCAAGACACTGAGTAGGGTTCAATCACCGCTGCCAAAGGTGGCAATGGACCGCCGCTGCAGTAGCGACATTGGACCGTCGCTGCCACATCGGATGAGGGGGTGGGGTTGTGCCTGCAGCTTTGGACCGTCAGTCGATCGACAAATTCTTTTTCGTGAGCTGGTGTACTGGCCGACATGGGTCGGTGGCTGATGGTCACCATCCTATCCCTTGGGGTTGGGCTATCGGCTAGTTGGCTGCCGCCATAGGGTCGGTGGCCAATATCCCCATTATATATATATATATATATTATTTTTTCCGATTTGAATTCAACCTTGGGTATATCAATGTGATGCATATCTTGATCATGATTTAAAATAATTGGTTTTTAGGCATACCTCAAGATCGATGGAGACGGACGTTTGATGGCGATTTGTCGTCTCCTCCGTCATCCTTCAAAGACGTCCAGTCTCTCTCACATGAAGAGCGTACTGATAACGTGTTGGGAGGTGATTTCTAGGGGAGATACCAAGATTTTATTTATATGGGAATGAGGAAGAGTTCTCACAATGATATGATACTGTATTCATTTAGGACACAAACTTCTAATCTCATACTAAATAGAATAAGCCCTACATGTGCTTCTACACTGGCCTACAAAACACATTCATAACAGAAAATTATTTCTTTCAGTGGCATGTTTCCTTTAAAAGAACATCAAATACCATTCGGATAATTTTTGGGAAAAAGACAAAAATTAAATAAAATAGTATAATTGACCAAAAAAATAAATAATTAGCAAAATCGATAAAGTTTGGCCAAGTCAGCGCTTACGCGTGCTAACTGGGCAGCCACACTTGTCAAGTGTTGCCAATTTGGTGCAGCTTAGACATTTTGGCTACACTTAGCAAGTACAGCCAAATCGTATATTATACATATAATACATATGCACACAATATACTAGTAGGAAAAGTATTCTAGGGGTATGAGTGTTGATTGGGGAGGGCGGATGTCATGGGTTTGAAACCTGCTGTCCTAATCTTGTCTTTGTTATGAATCAACTACTGGGGGAGGAGCCCCCAGCTCTTTATTTATAGGCAATTGGGGGAATACAAATATGGGCTTACAATGATATGGGCCTATCTCTAGGATAACCCAGAATCTCACCCAACTACGGTTAAATAACCGTTCACAACGCTCCCCCTTATCCAGCCATAGGTGTGGACTCTGCTCGTGAATGCTTCAGGATTCTGAGCGTAGAAGAGTCTCACATGGGATGGATACTTCAGGATCCTGAGTTGGTGAGATTTGTCTCATTAAAACCTTTAGCTATGGAAAACCCAGCGGGAAAAACCATAGTTAAGGAAAAAGAGTACAAATGCTCTTTAAATCCCCCTGATTTGTACAAGTGACTCTGCTCATCAATACTTCTGGATTCTGAGCGTCACAGAGGGGTGGATACTTCAGGATCCAGAGTTGATGTGATTTGCCTCGTTAAAACCTTTGGCTATGGAAAACCCAGTGGCAAAAACCATAGCTAAGGGAAAAGAGTACAAATTCTGTCAACTCCCCCTGATCTGTAAAAGCTCTTAGGGTTTCAGATCTCGTAGGCTTATCTCATCACTCCTATTTACAATATTCCAAAAATGTACACAGATTACAAATTTTATCACCATCAAGCAGCTGCTGAATCCAGAAACTCTGGAGAGGTGTGCTAAGTTTCGTCGCCTCTGATGTGGTCTTCAGACTATATGGTCAGCTCCACAGAACCAGCCTCTATCCCAGTCGTCACCGGGATGTGATGTACCACCAGGCGCCCTTATATACACCATTGGTGTGATTCTGGAATGGTGAGGATCTCGGAATTGATAGGATGATGTTGCCTTCATAAGTTGCTTTGCATATTTGCAGTAGATGGCCATCCCACTGTGGGTACCCGTTCTGTGTTTTATCAGTATATGGACCGGACCTGTAACATGCATTTGCATAAACATTGGAGGATGCTACTATAATTTGTAAGTCCAAATCTTTCAACCCTTGGAGGAAGCGCAGAAGGCTTGACTCCGGTCTAATGGCCCTTGTTAGGTGCCAACTATCTCTGGCTAATGAGTTTACTGCAATTGCTATACCGGGACACATGCAGTTAGCCAGGAGTGCATGATTGTACTTAGATAAGGGACGTTAGGACCAGTTATATCCTCCCCCTCTTCCAGCGATCGGAAGGGTCCTTTTTGTTCATCCATTAAGTATACTCCAATAGGTGTACTTTTGATGACAATGGTCCTTGTAATTTCTTCAACGCACTTCTTGGCGTTTGTAACAGGATTCTATGAGCCATGATGTAACGCCCCGCTTCCCAAAAGACACCGGAAACGAGAACGTTACACGGCCCGCTTGAAATGGAGCGGTGAAGCTCGAGTTCAATAAGCGTCTGTGATAAAAACACAGAAAAGGGTCCTTGTATTTGCGTATCAGAACAACCAGAAAACATTTCATTTAAATCAAATGGGCACTTTCAGAATTGTTCGTACAGAAAATAAAACAACAGGGCCTCAGCATGGCCAAAGGAAACTACAACCAAACCCTAATTCTACTACAAGGAACTAAACTAAAACTCAAAGCAATGACGGAAAAGGGACTCTAGTCTTCCGCAAAAAACGTCTCGACGTCTTCGACAACTCTGGCTCTCCAAGTCAGGTGGTACTCAAGCTCTGAACCTGACATACATCCACAAACATGAATGTATGTCAGCTAGGGGTCTGCAAGAAAGAGTTAGCATCCCAAGGCGAAGTATATAACAAGTATATGAAATTTAGAAGCATCATTAAATTTAAAAGAAACGACTGCAGCAATTAACATTTAACAATTACAGAGCAGAAAGAAACAATCCTAGCATGCAGTTCTAGTCGATGGCAAGTTTAAAGTTAGATTCTCAGAGTTTGTTAGCATTTCAATATTCACGATGACCAAGTTAGCGTTACAATGACCATGTCAAGACTTCACATCTAATCTAGGGTTCTCGCCTTTAGGTCGTGATGAGAAGGTCGTTCCTCTCACGGGGGCTTACCGTGATTGACACTAACCCACCGCGTCGGGTGGTGTTCTTGAGGAGAGTACCTTTCATACGCCCAGTGGCCGCTCAACCCGAACCCCACCCAAAAGTTTTGCCGGAACACGAGCCGGCCTAGTCGACTCACACGACATCACGAAAGTCACGAATTCGCCTTCGAGGCGCACGATTTCACGATGTCCATATAGTTAATCATGTCAGGACTCACTGAATTCCATTGTTATCAATATTAGTGTTTTATGGTGACAGTTCTGCAAAGCGGAAGCGGGTCGAACGACCGGTTCCGTAATTTCCAATAATGACGATTTCGTCCTTTTCGTTCAATTTGCTACAGAAACAATTTCTTTCTCTAGTTGTCTAAATTGGGGATATATCGTATGATATACCGTTGGATCCCAATTTTCATCCTAATCATTATAGTGTCACTTTCCTACGTTATTTCACGTCACAATTTCAGGTTATTCAGCAATACACGAAGGCGGCGTAAACGTGCCGAAACTTCTAAAAATCATAACAAATTATATACTTGCCTGTTTTTGGCGTTCTTGGTGTCGTTGGAATCGTCTCGACGAATACTATGATGTGGGAGGTTCGGTTCGCTGTTTTGGCAGAAAATAAAATCAGAATTTGTGTTTTTCAGTTCAGGTCAGATTCGTAAAAGTTCCTACGACGTCTAATCACCATATTTTATTAGGTTTCTCTACTTTACGGTGGGGGTTATGAGTTTTAGGGGATAGATCTACCAACCTGGAGTGAAGCGTGGGATCGGGTGATGCCAACGAGCAGTGGCGACGCGTGAAGACTCCGAAACAGCGAGCGTCGAGCGTCGGGGAGCGTTCTCGTCAGATCCGGGGCTGTCAACGTCAGATCTGAGACGAGCAGCGCGTGCACGCGGCATGGAGGCTTGTTGCGGCCTGTGGGAGTGCTGTCTTGGGAAGCTCGGCCTGCGGGTGTTGTTTTGCGGGAAGGTGATGGCTTGGGGAGTCACGGCCTGAGGCTGTGGGGTGTTGTCCGTGGAAGAAGAAGGAGGGGGAGCTCGGCAGAGGTTTGGGTTGCGGCTGTGGAGAGGGGAAGTAGGGGAGAGAAGGGAGGAGGAGAAGCTCGGGTTGGTTGTGTGGGGAAGGAGATGAGGCCGTGGATGCGTGCGTGGGGGTGATAGCAGTTTGAGAAGAAGAGGAAGGGGAGGCGAACTTGGCCTGTGCGTGGGTGAGGTTTGAGGAGAAAAGAAGTAGGGAAGGAGAAGTTTCCGTGAGGGTTGGCGGCTGGAGTCTTTTAGTGTCTACGGTTTTATATTTTTATTTGGGAGTGTAGGGTAGCTGCTCCTCTAGGCTTCTAGGGTTTTGTTTTATAATAGTTGGGTGAGGGGTTTGATTTTTGTAGTAGGCTGCGGCTGAGAGTTTCAGAAGGAAAGACCTAAGTTTCTATTACAAATGAGCCCAGGTCTAGTTGGGTCTCATAGGTTTACATAAAGGAAATGTGAGAGGGTCTCACAGCACGTGGGGGTCTTTGAAATGAACTAGCGTCTAGGTTTTTTTTGTAATAGCTTGTGCTCCCTGTTATTAAGAGCTAGGATATTATACTTAGAGGCCTTGGGGTTTTAGGTTATCAGTGTTAATATTTAACAAGGACGTGTACAGTAGTTGGCCCTGGGGGTTGTTATAGAGTAGGGTTGAGGGGTTATCACGTGGGAGAATGGGTCTAGGGTTGGGTGACGTGTGGGCATGGAAATAGGCCGGTTTGTTTGTTTGTTTTATTATTATTTAAAGATTTGATTTCCCAAAAAAAACAAACCGCATTATTAATCATCAACATAAGGTTAGCATGGTTCGGCTCTTATGGGCTTTACTAAAGTTGCGATTTGATTTCCTTCATAAAAAAAACATTTTGGTGCATAAGAAACCAACAGTAGGTATTATAAACTTATAAGACATGAGATGTTAATTGGTTTGTCCCTTTTTCTTTATAAGGAAAAGTACAGAACCTCTCACAGATAGCAAATTTTATATATTAAAAAAAATTATGAAGTAATAATGATTTAAGTGCATTGGGCAATCTACGTCCAAATTACAACGAAGGTACCGGAGCGTACGCGCCTCCGAGAGGATCGGGGATACGTGGTCCGATCACGTGCCTGAGCTACGGAACAAATTAATACAAACAAATACGGATATACTCACTACAAATGACATACGCGCTAAAATTCGTACAACCGGACAGTGGTCGTTACATCCTACCCACCTTAAGAACGATTCCGTCCTCGGAATCTAATCGGCTAAGACACCGGGAAAACGTAAGGATAACGCTCGTACCTCCTTTTCTAACTCATACACCATAACAACCAGTATTCCATATCTAAATAGTAACTTCTAATATTAATATCAACACAAATGTATTACCACCGATAATACAATCAACACCAATGCTACTAGTAGTAACTATACACATACACACATTACTAATTTCGTATTTACATTACACATTTCATACAATACCTTCCTACAAATACAATCCAACCAATATTATAACTGAGCGAATAGAAATACTTTACCACACCACCACATCAATTTACTAGCCCTAAGTGTGCTATCACAGTGCACACTCACATCGTTACTAATACACGAAGCAGTACCATATACCCTCACTTTCTACCATGATATAGTACCACATGTCACATAAACATACCACTAATACAAAATACAAATTTACACTTCAATCTTACAATCACTTCTACATACCGCGTAATACATATACACATTATAATATATATCACTATACGTAAAAACGTGCACGTAATACCTTATACCAAATATAGATTAATATACGCATTACACATAGCACTAGGGTTATAGTAATCTACCCACCTTAGGATCAAGTCCGTCCTCAGACTTCCTTAAATAGGCCGACGTAGGGGTGAGCGGACTTAGACACTAAGGTCACTTACCCCAATCATACACACATTATAATGAGACAATATACATCCATATGTTATACATACTCATAAATCACACATTTTCAATTGCCTATACATACGTTCATTTTACATACATATACACGCTCACACTACTACGCGCCTATCTCGTACCTATATAGGACATATAAATACACACACCGATACACACAACCATGGTAATTTATGTAGGGCTAGCATACTATATCATACATCCATATATGTAGTCACAAGCATACGGCTCTGCATACCCCCCTGGTATACGCAAGCTCACACATCTCCTGTAGGGGTAATACGATATAACAATCCTACTATACTCAAAACACACTTATTCATACAATACATATACATACACACATGTAACTGACCACATACATATATACGCTCGAGTACACACAGACATGCTAACATATAAATCACACAATAAATCTGCACACACAACCATGGTACCTAACATGCACATCACTGTATCAGCGTACAATTACAACCATTAACAAGTACGGCCTAGGTACATGCATGCCTAGTAACTAGCCAATACTAAATCTAATACGCACAGATATTCTTATAGTGATATAGCTAATTACTCGTCTAAATATAAATATAACACTTCTACTCTACACT
>JAULAV010001263.1:19082-36050 GCA_030789695.1 Scilla litardierei
AACATAAACATAACGGCTACAAATCAAGGAAATCCTTTTTCCATTTGACAGGTTTGCTTCCCATTAGGTTGCTGAATGTTGATCACATTGTTTTCAGATGGCAGGCTGCAAGAATAGTTGAAGTAAGTTATATTCTAAAGGATTTCAGTAGTGTGTATAGTTTCACATCTAGCAGATGGCTATTTAATGGACATTCTTGAGAACTTCAATTGGGGTTGAAGCCCGCTCCTTTACAAATTGATCTACATTACTTAAAAGGCCTAGGAACTCAAATATAATCAAGGGTTCGTTTCCCTTTTTTCCTCTTATTGATTGAGGAGCACAGAATGGATGGCCAACAAATAGCATGTAGCTTAGATATATAGTTTTAACATTTGATCACAGTTCAAACACTTTAAAACCCTAGCCCACCAAATTTTGGTTTGGTTTAATATACTTGTCACTAAATCTTAACAGCTAACTAGTTTCATATATTTGTAGAGTCTACATAATGTACTGCACCAAAACAAAAACTTAAAAGCATCTTTTTTCCATTTTGATTTAGGCACTCTAAATTATTACCAGCTGGAACAGAGTGGGTTTCATGATCTAAGTGATCTTCTTATTGCACAAAATGTATATGATTTGTGTGAGACATTTGATTCTATACGTAAATTCTGCTAACACCCCCTTTTCTATTGCCAGTGTGTCACTAAATACCACAAAAGTATGATATTAGTAGAAACACCCCTGATGTATTCGTGAATGTTAAAATTCGTTAAATGCTAAATTAGTTCCTATTTTGACCCTTCTTTCTTCCATTTTTGATGCTTTTGCTGCCCCCCTCCTATCTTTCTCTCACCCTCATTTGCATGTCCCCGCCTAGTAAAAGAGAAATGAAGATTTTCGCCTCTACCCTCTCTCTCAAGCTTGTTGTGAGTGCTGCAAGCTGCAGCTGCAGCAGCAAACAGTCAGATCTTGTGAAATTACTTCCTTTCTTCCTTTACTTATACAATATACATTTATTTGCTGGCCTTGAAATGGTTTGGTCCTTAGGCATGAAGTCAGTTACCTAGCATAGAAACATCCTTTTTTTCTAAGATGTAGAATTCTGTTAGAAGCTAAAGTCCTTAGGCAAGAAGGCAGTTCCCTATGATAGAAGCATAATTTTTTCTGAGATCAAGGACTCTTTTAGAAGCTAAAATCATGGAATTTATTTGGAACTCATGCAACCTTTGATTTTTTTTTTTTTTTTGTTTTTTTTGTTTTTTTTTTGTTTTTTTTTTGTTTTTTTGTTTTTTTTTTTTGGGGGGGGGTGGTGGGTGGGGGGGTGTGTGTGTGTGGGTGGGGGGGTGGCTATCTAGGCTTGGCACTCAAAAAGTTCTATGTGGGCATGACCAGGTTGACAGCTATAATCTACCCGTGATTTTGTGGTCTGTGATTATGTTTAGACTTGCTTGGAAAATTGCTAGTCGTACTCCTGGGTCTCGATGGGAATAGAAGTTTAGTTAGAAGGTTTGAGGGCTGAAAGCCCGTTGTAGATACATTGTCTGGCAAGTTTGTATTTAGCATGGGCAGCCGTTGATGGATTGACAAAAGTTTTTGAACCTTTTTGTCGTAGAAAATTGTGTTTCTTCTTTTTCCCCCATGCCCCAACCCCGAAAAAATAATGATGAATGCTTTCTAGCAGTGAACAGCCTTTCTTTGATGTTGGTATGTTAAAATACAGGCATTACGAAATCGGATTCTACAAGGGGCATAGAATGGAAAGACACAAACAAGGTCATGGACATAAGAGGATTTCCAGCTTATGAAAGAAGTATCTAATACAGTGCTTGGTATGATAATAATATCATCTCTCATATACATCCATGTGACCTGTTCTCAAGCATGCTTTAAGCAGTCTACAAGATTTGTTGTAACATTGACCTCATTTTCTAGTTGACATCTGATGCGGTCGTCTACAAGAGGAGGCAAGCGGGCACGTGCCGGAATTAGAGCTATCCACCTTATCTTACTTAGCTTGGTTTGTTTTTGCTTTGTAACATCTTAGTCATTGCTTAAGTCACGGTGTGTGCGCTTAGCAATGATTAGATGAGTCCTATAAATACCCCAAAAACCCTAGTTGTTCACTATCGAAGAATTGAGATTAAATTGCCGTGACGGCTAGGGTTAGTGGGGGATTAGACTTGATCCTTTAATTCAAGTTAGGGAGTGATCTCTCCAGAAAAAGATCAAATCTATCTTATTGTTCTTCGTATTTCAATAGAAATTCCTCTCTTTTCCAATTTTCCTCTTTTAAATTCAGCCCTAAACACGATTTGACCCCTAAATCGTATCATTTTGGTATCAGAGCGCTCGGTCCTATGACGAGCACACGGGCGACTGCGACGAAAACTCTGGATGAGCGATTGGATGCGGAGATCACGGGGTTGCGAAAGGAGATGACGGATATGAGGAAGAACTCAAGGCGGGTTTGAGCGCAACCATGGATGAGAAGTTGAATCGGGTCTCGGAGCGCCATTCGCGCGAGATGAAGGATGGGTTTGCCGAGGTAGCGAGGATGCTTCAACAACCACAGTTTCTGCAGCGAGATCCAGATCCGCAATCGTCGGGTACATTAGATCTGATCTCACGGACAACCCCTGGAAACGGCGACGGAGTAGTATTTCCCTCACGGGAGGGCGATCCGAGGCAACCGGGAGGCGGGCGGACCCATCAGGGGGGTCCCGGTGGTCGGCCGCCCCCGACTAGGGGCGGCGAAGGCGGGCGGCCCCGAAACGGGGCCGCCGGAGGGCTACCGCCCCCTGCGGGGGGCGGCGAACAGCAGCGGGCCCATCCGGGGCCCGCTGGGGTGTTTCCGCCCCCCCTAGGGGGCGGCGAAGGGTGGCGCCCCCAGGCGGGGGGCGCGGGGGGCTTTCCACCCCCAATGGTGGGTGGAATGATGGGGCGGGCCCTCCTAGGGCCCGCCGATGGAGACCCGCCCCGGTTGGGGGCGGGGGAGGATGGGCGGCCCACTTGGGGCCCGCGGGGGGTTTTCCCCCTCCTTTTGGGGGCGTCGAAGCAGGATGGCTATGTGGAGGACCCCGGAGGGAGCATGTGGACGAGTGGGACGATGTAGGAGCACTCGCCAATGGGCGGGCCAGGGAAGGTGTAGGACAGTGGAGGGCCGAGGATCATACTTACCAGAGGCGGCAGGCAGACAGGGGAGGACCACTACGAGGAGATACACCCCCAGATATGCGAAAGCTGAAGGCACCACTGTTCGATGGAAAGGACCCCGATGGCTGGATCTACCAGGTAGAGAGATACTTTGAGGTCATGGGCTTCGCTGAAGCAGAGAGGCTGAGGGCGGTGGCACTAAATTTTGAAAGGGAAGCCCTGGCGTGGTACCGGTGGACCCAGAAGCAGAGACCGATACGGACTTGGAGGGAGCTGACAGAGTGCCTGATGGAGAGGTTCCAGGAGACCCACGGGGGCGGGCTGTTTAAGCAGTTATATGCCTTGAAACAGGAGGGGACCGTGCGTGACTACATCTCGAGGTTCGAGACCCTCTCGAGCCGAGTAGAGGGGATGTCAGCGGAATCGATGGAGGGAAACTTCTTGAAGGGGTTGAAGCCATCCGTGAGAGCAGAGGTAGGAGTGCATGACCCTCAGGGGTTGGCAGCCATGATGCGATTAGCCAGGAGGGTGGAGGACAGGCAGACTCAGGAGAGGAGGTCTAGAGGAGTGTGGGGCGGGGTTGCGGCACGTAACCGAGTTCCGCCAGCAGTACCTAGGGTTACGACCGGGACCCCGACCGCGGAGACCAGACCTGGAGGGCAGACCCGTGGATGACCGAGGCAGAGATGAGGGAGCGCAGGGCCAAGGGGCTGTGCTTCAAGTGCGATGAGCGGTTCACTCCGGGGCATCGGTGCGCAGGACGAGCCATGCAGTTGGAGGTGGCGGCTGAGGAAGAAGAAGAGGGAGATATTACTATTATACTCGATGGGGAGGAGGCTGTGGCGGAACAACACCAGCACTTAGACGTCGTGGAGGTTTCTCTTAGCTCCGTGGTGGGATTTACTCCTTATCACACCATGAAGCTGGTGGGCAGGTTGGCAGACCAGGAGGTGACGATATTGATAGACAGTGGGGCGACCCACAACTTCATCTCCAGGAAGTTGGTGGAGCAGGTGGGGCTAGAAGTGAGTGAGACAGCCACTTTTGGGGTGATTTTGGGCACCGGCCAGAGAGAGGAGAGCAGTGGTGTCTGCAGGGATGTGATTCTGGCAGTACAAGGAGCTCAGGTGGTGGTAGACTGTTACCCCCTGGAGCTGGGGAAGGTTGACTTGGTATTGGGGATGCAGTGGCTACAGACATTAGGCGACACCAAGTTCAACTGGAAGATGCTTAGGATGGAATATCGGGAGAACGGAAGGACTGTGATTTTGCTAGGGGACCCCAGTCTGTGTTGTCGCGCAGCGTCCTTGAAGTCCTTGGCTCGGGCAGTGTCGATAGGAGGAGAGGCATATTTTGTGTCCTACCAGGAGTTTGGGGCAGAGGCAGAGGAGCATGGGGCACCACCGGAGGTGGAGGAGTTGTTGGACAGCTATGAGCACGTTTTTCAGATGCCGCAGGGACTTCCACCGCAGAGAGACCACGAGCACGCCATCGTGCTACGGGAGGGGGTGGCGCCCATCAGTGTCCGACCATACAGGTACCCGCATGTCCAGAAGGATGAGATCGAGCGATTGATCAAGGAGATGCTACAGGCGGGGGTGATTAGGCCGAGTGTTAGCCCATTCTCTAGCCCGGTGCTCTTGGTGAAGAAAAAAGACGGTAGCTGGAGGTTTTGTGTAGACTACCGTGCCCTCAACAAGGAGACGGTGGCAGACCGTTTTCCTATACCGGTGATAGATGAGTTGTTAGACGAATTACATGGGGCATCGATCCTTTCGAAGATTGACCTGAAGTCGGGTTATCATCAGATCCGGATGAAGGCAGAAGACGTACAGAAGACTGCTTTCAGGACTCATGAGGGACATTATGAGTTCCTCGTCATGCCCTTTGGGTTGACAAATGCACCTGCTACATTTCAGTCGTTGATGAACAAGATATTCCAGCCTTACCTACGGCAGTTTGTCTTGGTGTTCTTCGACGACATCTTGGTGTACAGCTGGACAGTGGAGGAACACGTGCGGGACTTAGAGACGGTGTTACAGGAGCTACAGGCCCACCAGCTGTATGCCAATATGAAGAAGTGCATGTTCGTCCAGGCGAAGGTGGAATACTTGGGGCATGTGGTCTCGGCAGCAGGGGTGGCAGCTGATAGGAGCAAGATAGAGGCCATGCTAGATTGGCCGTGGCCAACTACACTGAGGGCGTTGCAGGGATTTTTGGGCTTGACGGGGTACTACCGCAAGTTCGTGCAGGGCTATAGTACCATTGCCTGGCCTCTGACTGAGCAGTTGAAGAAGGATGGGTTTCAGTGGACCGAGGATGCGACTGCGGTGTTTGAGGCCCTGAAGGGGGCGATGACGACCGTTCCGGTACTGGCTCTTCCTGATTTCAACAGACCCTTTGTGGTTGAGACGGATGCTTTGGGGTACGGACTGGGAGCAGTGCTGATGCAAGATCAGCGGCCCGTGGCTTACTTCAGCCAGGTTTTGTCAGCACGGGCGAGGCAGAAGTCCGTGTATGAGAAGGAGCTGATGGCGATTGCCTTGTCGATTCAGAAGTGGCGTCCGTACCTGCTGAGGCGGCCATTTATTGTGCGCACGGATCAGAGGTCCCTGAAATATTTACTGGAGCAGAGATTGGTGGCAGCGAACTATCAGAAGTGTTTATCTAAGCTTGTGGACTACAAGTTTGAGATACACTACCGGCCCGGGTTGAAAAACAAGGCTGCGGATGCGCTATCACGGCGGGAGGAGGTTACGTCCTTAGCAGCCTTGTCAGTACCACTACTAGCGGATTGGGAGCCTTTATGGAGGAAGGTGGAGGCCGACGAGGAGTTGTCTAGAGTCCGCGAGGATTTGGTTCAGGGGTTGACTGAGCACCCAGGCTATTCAGTGGAGGGACGACGGTTGTTATATCGGGGGACGTTGGTGATACCACGGGGTTCAGTGCACATTCCGCTGATTTTTCAGGAATTCCATGGGAGCGCAATAGGGGGCATTCTGGCGTCCAACAGACATACATGAGGATGGCTAGGGAGCTGTACTGGAGGGGAATGAAGAAGGACATCGCAGAGATGGTAGCCCGTTGTGACGTCTGCCAGCGTCACAAATACTTGGCCATGGCACCAGCAGGGCTGCTGCAACCTTTAGCTCTTCCTGAGCGGGTCTGGGAGGGGATCAGTATGGATTTTGTGGAGGGGCTACCCAAGTCGGAAGGATACTCGGTGATTTTGGTGGTGGTAGACCGACTGAGCAAGTATGGACACTTCATTGGGCTGAAACATCCTTACTCTGCAGTGACAGTGGCTACGGCATTTATGCGGTAGGTGGTGCGTCTGCACGGGTTCCCCGGGTCCATAGTATCAGATCGGGACACTGTATTCATGAGCCAGTTCTGGAGGGAGTTGTTCAGGGTGCAAGGGACCGTTCTGAGGAGGAGCACAGCTTACCACCCCCAGACGGATGGACAGACGGAGGTCGTCGACAGGAGTGTTGAGACCTACCTTCGCTGTTTTGCATCGGATTGCCCTCGGAGTTGGTATCGATGGCTGGCATGGGCGGAGTATTGGTACAATACTTCCTTCCATTCAGCCGCACAGACGACACCGTTTCGGGTGCTATATGGGAGGGACCCACCAGCGCTGGTCCATTATCGTTGTGGGACGACCCCGGTGTCCCAGTTGGATCAGTACCTCGAGGAGCGAGAGGGGATTTTGGAGGAGCTGAAGAAGCATTTGACGAGGGCTCAGAAGCTTATGAAAGCCAATGTGGATGCACATCGTAGAGAGGTGGAGTTTGCAGTAGGGGATCGGGTCTATCTGAAGCTGAGACCGTATCGACAGAGGTCACTAGCCCGACGCCGGAACGAGAAGCTGGCCGCGCTGTTTTACGGGCCCTTCCAGATAGAGGCGAGGATTGGGCCCGTGGCATATAGACTGACGTTGCCCCCAGGATCTGCCTTACACCCAGTTTTTCACGTCTCTCAGTTACGACGAGCGGTTGGAGCGCAGACACCAATGGTCACTTTGCCATCTACATTGACAGCCGACTCAGAGGTGATGATGGCGCCCCAGGATATTCTGCAGGTACGACACACTGAGAGGGGCGGTCGGGAGGTGCTGGTAAGATGGTTGGGGTTGCCTGACCACGAGGCTACTTGGGAGCGGGAGGATACCATCAGGGCTCAGTTCCCAGACTACAACCTTGAGGACAAGGTTCGTTTTTTTGGGGGGAGTAATGATGCGGTCGTCTACAAGAGGAGGCAAGCGGGCACGGGCCGGAATTAGAGCTATCCACCTTATCTTACTTAGCTTGGTTTATTTTTGCTTTGTAACATCTTAGTCATTGCTTAAGTCACGGTGTGTGCGCTTAGCAATGATTAGATGAGTCCTATAATTACCCCCAAAAACCCTCGTTGTTCATTATCGAAGAATTGAGATTAAATTGCCGTGACGGCTAGGGTTAGTGGGGGATTAGACTTGATCCTTTAATTCAAGTTAGGGAGTGATCTCTCCAGAAAAAGATCAAATCTATCTTATTGTTCTTCGTATTTCAATAGAAATTCATCTCTTTTCCAATTTTCCTCTTTTAAATTCAGCTCTAAACACGATTTGACCCCCAAATCGTATCAACATCTCAAGATGTGCACAACGAATGGTTGGTTTATAATGTTCCCATGTTTTTTAGTAAACTGAAAGTTTTGGTATGCTCTATTTGATGTTTGATTCTTTAATTGTTAGCTTTAAAGATTATTTAAATGCGTAATTAGATTGGGTGAACCCACAATCATTGGATCAACTATCTTTGACAGAATGTACCAAGGAATTTCAACTGTAAATTTGTCATGCAATGCCAATTGTTAGATGCATTGCGAGTACCAACAATGCTGAGCTTAGTAAATTAAATCTCTAGCAAATGTTATATGTACAAACAATGTTGAACTCATTAAATAAGATTTCTAGCCAATGTTGTGTACAATTCATCTTTTCTGCTACTTACATTCATCGTTCATTCATTTTGTAAATTATTTCCCTGCCGATTGAATTTAAATAAGCAATTGTGCATTAACTACATCAAATTTATGCAGCTTTCAATAAATATTTCTTAATAATCTTTATTACGTGACTTATTACACAAGGTCGAACATGAGTAGTCATTAAGCTTCGATTAGATCATGATGACGTCTTTAACCACCTCTTCCCCCGGCCTACATGCCCAAAAATCCAAAAGGGGGACGAAAATAAACACATCCCATGTTTGCTGCTGCAAATACATACTACAAGCATTGTCAAGCTTAAGAGAGAGGCCAGTGGTGAATGATCTTCATTTCTCTTTACAATGTTAGGAACATACAAATGAAGAGATAGAAAAAGAGGAGTGTGTGTGAGGCAAGAGCAATTAAAAAAGGGGAGAAGAAGAATAAGAGAGGCAAAATAGGAAAAAATTTAGCATTTCACATATGCTAACAATCACTGTTAACTCAGGGGATGTCTATGTTAATATTATAGCTCAGGGATATTTAGAAACACACATGCAGTAGTGCAAGGGTATTAGTAGAAATTACCATTAGTATTAAATATACATGTTCAATACACCATGAACTTTTAAAATATGCAAAAGGTTTCTCCAACATGTATTCACAAGGACAGAAGTATCTCATATGTATTCAACATGAATCATTCCCATATTGGACTATTTTCAAAACCCCTCTCATGCCCTTAAAAAACAAAAACGATGTATCCATGCATGCATACAATGCTCAAAATGTTGGATAGTGGACCCGTGTTGGCTTAAAAAATACATTTTAAGAAGAAACATATCAAGGATATATTGGATATATTTATCAAAAATGAGGATGGCATAGCAGACGCTCAGGATACATCTCATATGCATGTTAGATACCTATCTAATAATACATTAATGATAAAAACTCAAAAAACATGTTTAGAGTAAACTTATCTCAAATAGTTGCATTACTCATAGCTACTAACCAGCTTGAGTAATAGGTTTAATAAAAACATCTGTTTTTTTGCTAAAATTATGGCTGACATATTGGCTTGTGGCTGGAAATTGCAGCTGACATCTTGGTTAATGGCTGAAATGTTGGTAACATCATCCCAAAATGCCACATGCCTTAAAAACTCAAGAAAACGTCACATGCCTTAAAAACTCAAGACATGTGGCATTCTGACAAAATTACCCACACTTCAGCCGACATGTCTGAAATGTCGACGATATTAAGAACACTATACGCATGCATGCATGCATAAAAAATCGACATCAAGGAAGCACCAAAATTGCTTGCATGCTTGCATGATAGGGATAAAGACACTACAACGAACAAAAAGTCTTCTTTAGCATAAATAATACCTTTAAGTCACCACTTTGTTTAAACATTTTGATGAGATTCTAACATATCAGGGTAGGCGGCGCAAAGCAATTCCTAGAGTGGCTAAATAGCCATGGATATTTTGTGAAGTTTTTGGGCATTTTTGTGAATTGTAGACAAATGTGTCCTATATATGTACTTGGGGGTGAAGTTATTGTCTTCATGTTGAAAAATCAAAAGAGTAAACCCTGTATCTATCTTAGAACCCTAGATAAGTGAGATTAAGCTTTGTCTCTTAGATCTAAAGCTTAGAGGACGGTTTCCTCTCGAAAGAAACCATTATCTTTATAATCCATATTCTCATACACACACTAGAAATAACTCATGCACAGAGTGCACGGCGAAGACAAAACCGACATAGAGGATGCGGTGAATGCTCGGAACCGAAAAAAGCGAAAAGAGTGGGTGTGCGTGACGGCATTGTCGGGGGTAAAAAAAGGCAAAAAGCCGAGGGCCAAGGTGCAAAAAACATGTTGGGGGGCTAACATGGAAAAGGCCATCGGCATACATGTAAATAGTTTAGAGATAGATGGATTAATTTGATTCATGAAAAAAAGGATGGCATGACTGTAATAAAGGGAAAAAACATGGTTCAAAGTTTGGGTTCTCCACCAAGACACCACAAAACCAACACCTAAACAAACAAACACATCCAAGAGGGCCTCACCTTGCCCATGTGGCACAACAATGGCCAATCATTTGTCCCAGTCAAATTGTAACTGAGACAAAGGCTTGTGACTGGGACAATCCTAGATGGACATCCCTCATTTGTATTATATATATACTAGTCATAACCTGTGCCCGTAGGGCACGATTCATTTAAGATATTTGTATTATCCCCAAGAATTTTCACAAAAATTGATAGTCAAAATTTTATCTCTCTTCCTCTCTCTCCTGCAATTAAATGTCTGTTGCTGTCTTGGAAAAGATCTTAATATATCTCTCTCTCTCTCTCTCTCTCTGATTTTTCTTCTTCCAAACTCCTAGATTTCCTAACAAATTGCTATCAGAGCACGATCCATATGCACACAACAAGAAAGGTGTAACCTTTGGAGGAGGTCACTTCCGACATCGAAGAGCATAGGAAAACTATGAATGAAAGATTTTCTACGATGGATCGAAGAATGCTAGCGATGGAAGAGAGGCTCTCTAATCAAATCAACACAAAAATCAACATCCAAATCCATATCCACCTTGGTGTGGCCATGGAACCCTTGAGAAAAAAGATGGAGGAGATGAGTGGAAGCCTCAGATCTGAGAAGAAAAATTCATCAAACCCAGATCTAGGGGAAGATAAAGACCACATCGTAGATCCGATGCGAAAGAAGCTGGCTTTGGCCAAGGGGAACGAAAAAGTTATCGAGTCCGTCGAAGGAGGCTTCTCAGAGACAGAGAGGGCTGCTCGAACCCCCAAGACACGACAGGGGCGACAACTCCTAGAGAGCTTGCCAAGGGCAGCTGACCCCCTGGGGGCCATCGTCATGGGGCGACGAGTCCCTGCAAGCTCGCCAAGGGCCGTCGACACCTGGGAGCCATCGGCAGTGGCGGCAACCCCCTACGAGGTCGCCAGAGGCCACTACACCCCATGGAGACCTCGGGTGGCAGCGGCGAGCCCCAGCGGCTCCTCCAGGGGCCTCACCGCCCCTGGGAGAGAACGAAGAGGAACGCCGACCCCCGACGAGCACACTAAGGGCCGCCGACCCCCTAAGAGGCAGGCATGGGCCCGACAACCCTCGACAACCATCATGTGGGAGCCGCGGGCCCCGGACGAGCCGAAAGAACTTTAGAGAAAAAACGTCAGACCATCTAAGGTTTTCCGGGTCTGATTTTGGAGATGGAAGGCCCATAAGCCTAAGCGAGAGGCGTGTGGGAATAGCGGTCGCTAGGAGACCTACGAGGACTACGAGGGTGGCAACGAAGCATCTGATTGGAGAGAGAGAGAGAGAGAGAGATTGGGGACACAACGATGAGTCAAGAGAAGGTCGGTGGGGAGGTGTAAGCGCTCCGCATAACACATATCAGCACTTTCACATTGACTAGCCGAGGAAAAGAGCAGGCCAATGTGTGTTTGGACCTAAAAAGGGTCAAAAAGTTGAAGATGCGGGTATTCGAGATCTTTATGGATGTGTTTACTGCATGGAGCGATATGTTATGGTGAACCATTTGACGAAGTCCGATAAGTTGCATGCGACGGGAATTTGATTGGAAGGGAATGCATTGTCATGGTTTCAATGGAGGCAACAGTGCAAGTGAGGTCGTGAGAAGAATTTAAGAACTGCCTACTGGACCGGTTTAGAGACACACATGATGGAGATTTACATGAGCAGCTCCTTACTTTTTGGCAGGATGCCGAGGTTAAGACTACAGAAAGAGGTTTAAGGCACTCTTGGGCCGTGTGAAATGGATACCGGAGACGACATTGATGGACACTTTATGAAGGGGCTCAAGCCAGACATCCAAGCTGAGCTCCGCCTACAAGAGCAGGGGGCTGAAAGACATGATGGAGCTATCCCATATGGTGTAGGACAGACTCATAGTAGAGCGACGAGCCAAAGGAATTTGAAGCAGATCCACTTTTCGTAGCCAGGCATCTCGGGGGGGCAGAGGGCCCTTACATGAGGAGCCCAGATTAGGAAAGCCCAGTCTGGTAAGGAGATGGGTAGCAGTGCACAGCTTAACGGTCAGTTCTGATACATGATGAAAGCATAGATGCAAAACAATGAGGCCAAGTGGTTGTGTTTTCGATGTGATGAGAAGTTTACCACGACATCGCTGTCGGGACCGCACCCTCCAGATAATACTAGTGGATGAGAAGAAGGACGATGTTGTGAAGGTAGAGGAAGAGGTGGAAGGGGAGCCCGAGCACTCCCACTTAGACATCGCATATGTATCACTTAACTCAGTGGTAAGGTTTACTCTGAACCACCCCCATGAAGTTGATCGGGACGATTTTTGAGCAGAAGGTCACAGTGCTGATTGATAGTGGGGATACCCACAACTTCAAATCCAACCTGGTGGTAAAGCATCAGGAGTTGCACCTGGTAGACGAGTGCTTCGGAGTGATTATGAGGACAAGACATGCAGAGTGGTAAAGGGATATGTCGTGGCATGATGTTGACTCTCCAGATGATACAAATCGTGTAAGATTTCTTACCACTGACCTGAGTAGCAAAGATGTCATTCCGAGGATGAAGTGTCTGCAGTACTTGGACGATACGAGGACGATACAAGAATCAACTGGAAGCTGCTGAGGATGAAGTTCCAGGAGGGAGTGAGAGTGATGACGCTTCAGGGGGATCCTAGCTTGTGCCGACCTAGGGTTTCCTTAAAGACCATAGCTAGGGCAATCCAAACTGAGGACAACGTATTCTTAATAGAGTTGCATGGATGACCGAGATGGAGGCATGCCAAGTGAGAGGACATTCCTCCAAAGGTGCAGCAGATCTTGATTCAATTCGAGGAGATTTTTCAGACACCTCGTGGACTCCCTCCCCAACGGGACCACGAGCACGTCATTGTACTACGTAAGGGTGTCGCGCCTAGCAGCGTGCAACCGTACAGTTATCTCCATGTGCAAAAGGAGAAGATTGAGAGGATGGTGACGAAGATGATCCATGCAGGGGTGATACAGCCTAGAGTAAGCACATTCTCAAGCCTGGGCCTGTTGGTAAAGGAGGATGGTGTGATACAGCCTAGAGTAAGCACATTCTTAAGCATGGGCCTGTTGGTAAAGAAGGATGGGAGTTGGATATTTTGCGTCGATTACAGTACCTTGTACAAGGAGATAATGCTCTTGGATGAGTTACATGGAGCCACTGTCTTTTTTGAAGATTAACTTGAAATCCAGGTATCACCAGATCCGGATGAGAGGTGAGGATGTGGCAAAGACAGCCTTTAGAACGCACGAGTGCCACTATGAGTTTTTGGTCATGCCTTTTGGCTTGACCAATGCACCTGCCACTTTTTAGGCCCTGATGAACAAGGTGTTCTGTGCATATTTGAGGAGGTTCGTGCTGGTATTTTTTGATGATATCTTGGTATACAGCAGGTCCATGGATGCACATATGAAGTACCTGACGACCGTACTACAAGAGCTGCAGAACCATCAGCTTTATACCAACCAGAAGAAGTGCATGTTCAGCCAGTGGAGCATGAAGTATCTGGGTCACGTTGTGTCTGCGAAGGACGTGTCGGTGGAGAGATCGAAGATTACAGCCATGATTGATTGGGAATGCCCTACCACTCTGTGAGGGTTGAGAGGGTTTTTGGGACTGACTGGTTACTACAAAAAGTTCGTCAAGGGGTATAGTAAAAACATCCTAAAGGGGGGGTGAACAAGGTGTATGGCACAAATAAAAAATTTATTACACAGCGAAATCAATCAGAGTGCACACAAGCACAAGTTTTAACAGAGCTGGCTTCTCACCTACTCTCTAACCTCAACCCAAAGGATTTAACCCTTTTTGAAAACCTCAAAAAGAACCTGATCACATTTACGAGTGGTGATCCAGCCGTTATAGCCTGATCATGCTTATGTGTGGTGATCGAACAGTTACAAAAACTAGTTCAGAGAATTAAGCTCAATGATAACTTCTGAATGAAGTTATTCAATAATATAATCTCACACAAAAATAATTCTAACTGATCTAAAACTGAAGTAATAAATAAGTGAGCTACCATCGTAGCGTAGGTTGCGAGATCGTGATAGTGTCGACGCAAACGGTTCGTCAATCAGAGTATTGGATCAAAAGTTATAGCACTTGGAAGTTCGTTACTCGATTCAATTTGCAGTTGTCTGTGCGTAAAGCAGACTCGATTCAATTTGCAGTTGTCTGTGCGTAAAGCAGTCAAGTCTGGCTCATGGGAATCACTAGTTGGGCTCATGGAATTTAGTGATTCTGCTTGGTCGGAATCGTCTGTTTGGGCCGTGTGACTTCCGGTTTGTGCGTACAGCAAGCGACAGCCAAGTGATGTGGGCCATAATTTTTGGCTCGAGGATTCAACAGGCACGGCCGTGGGCTTTTGCTTGTTGCGCCTGGCTATGACTTGCTGCAGCACCAAGCAAGCATGGTGCTTGCGTGACTTTTGGCTAGGGGATCTTCGGGCACGGCTATGGGACTTTATGGTTGCACCCGAGAAATTGACAACTCAAGCTATTGCTTACGTGAGTTGGCTTTATCTACTGGCTTATATTGCTTGGCGATTGCTTCTTGCTCTTGCTCTTGATGCTTGGATGTGTGACTTATTACTTGAAAATGGCTTGATGATCTTGATATGCTTGGGCTTTACTTGAGCTTTGAGAAGAACCCCTTCAATGGGTAACTTGGATTGACCCTTAGTGGTGTGGATTTGCTTGAGCTCTTAATGCTTGCTGGTTCTTTGGCTTGGTCCTTGATTGTGTGGATTGTTGATGATGTTAGGGCCTTATTTCGGGTGACTTGGAAATCCTTTGGGTTGCCTTACTTGTTTGATGATGAGCTTTGGTTTGTAGCAAGGAGCTTAATTCTTCTTCAATTGAGATGTTAAACTTTGCTTGTTCCCTTTGCTTGAAGAAGCTTGAAGCTTGGGATTTGGCTTGCGGCAAAGGGGAGGATGAAGCAAGGACTAGTTGGAGGTTTAGTGCCGGCCAAAGATGGTGGCTTGGAGGATGGGTAGGGCCGGCCACAACTATGGTTTTTGCATGTAGTATTCTTCTCTCCTTGAGGGATTTAGAACTTGTGCATGAGGGGTTTAAATAGGAAAAGACCCAAGTCATAGTAGCTCTAGACTTCCTTGTGTTGATGTGCACAATAACTCTAGTAGCCAACTAGACTTGTTTGTGCACAAAAACTTTTTGAATCTCACCTGCACTAGGACTCTAGTCGTCACCCCAATATGCAATCCTCCATGAACTCTTCTTCCTTCATGATTTGTCTTTTCTAGATAAGTTTGATCAAGTCTTTACTCAAATTATCTTCTCCTTCTTTCTTTGACTTTGTAAAAGATGTTTGACCAATGTAAAATTACCAAATAGCCACTTTATCTTCTACTTGATTTTTAGCCATGATTTTAAAGCTATAATTCATGGAGAATTATCATAATGTCCTTTAGCCATGTACAATGATCTTTGAGCATCTTTGGGGCAAGTTTAATGATATAGAAATTGCGAAATTGCATGTTGGTCAATGTAGCCTTGTTTTGATCTGAAAGTCACTCAACAAATATATTAGTGGCATATGACTTATTTGTCATCAGCAAAATTAAAAGTGTGGCCTAGTTAGTGGGCTAACTAGACCAACATATAGTACCATCGTCTCTCCACTTACAGATCAACTCAAGAACTTCCAATGGGACGAGGAGGCCACAAGAGCTTTAAGACCCTAAAAAGGCCATGACGAGCGTTTCGGTACTAGCCCTTTCAGATTTCAGCTGGCCTTTTATGGTGGAGAAAGACGTGTCAGTCTATGGATTGGGCGCCGTGCTGATGCAGGACCAGAGGCCGATGGCATACTTCAGGTGCTGACAGTGAGAGCTCGGCTCAAGTCCGTCTATTAGTACGAGTTGATAGCCATTGTCCGACAGTACAACAGTGAAGACCATATTTGCTTGGTTGTCACTTCATAGTAAGTATAGATCAGAGGAGCCTCAAGTATCTCATGGAGCAACAAATGGTGGCTGAGGAGCATCAGATGAGATTGACCAAGCTATTGGGATATAAATTTGAGATTCGGTATAGACCAAGACTGTGAACAATGCAGTGGATGCTTTATCATGACGAAAGATGGATTCACAGTTGACCGCCTTATCGGTACAAGTGGTTCTTGATTAGGAGCCCCTGCAACGGGAGATCGAAGAGGATGAAGGTTTGATGAAGGTTTGGTCTGCCCTTTTACAAGGTCCGACCGACTATCAGGATACTTGGTTGAGGGACAGCGTCTCTTGTACCGGAGACGATTGGTCTTGCCTAAGACCTCTACACACATTCCGAGCATTCTGCATCAGTTCTATGGGAGTGCATGTGATGCGGACGCATCATTGCCGCGCACTGCCCCACCTTCCGAAGGGGCAGGTCCACCCTTGGTGACGTACGTGCGACAAAAGAGGCGTGTGGACACCATGTAGTGGGATTAGTGGGCCTAGGCGTATTCTAGTCTTTTCAGACTAGGTTATTAAATCCCCGCTTTTCTATTTAATTAGGGCTAGCCGCCTTTGTTATTTTTCATGCTTGAATTGTGAAGAACTTCTTAGGCATCTCGTGAAGAAGATTTAGGCTTTTATTCCGTTCAGTTAAAAGCTAGGAGATAGGGTTCATCTCGAAAAGAGCCCAAGTTATCATTGTTCTTCGCTATTCTCTTATATAAAAATTCCACCTTTTCATATTTTTTCCACTTTTCAATCTGAATTAATTGATCGATCCTCAAGATCATATCAAATTGGTATCAGAGCGGTGAGATCTCATGG
>JAULAV010001264.1:0-36240 GCA_030789695.1 Scilla litardierei
TATCGTCATAGTCTATTCCTGGTCGTTGGGAAAAACCTTGTGCAACAAGGCGCGCTTTATAACTCATGATCTCATTATTCTCGTTTCTTTTTCTCACGAATACCCATTTATATCCCACAGGTTTAACACCCTTTGGTGTTAGGACTACAGGTCCAAAAACTTTGCGCTTCGAGAGTGAGTCCAGCTCTACTCCTATTGCCTCCTTCCACTTTGACCAATCCTCTCTGCGTTTACATTCTGTTAGAGAGCGTGGCTCAGTCTCATCGTCGTATTCAGTGACGTGAGTGGCAATAATGAGCGTGAAGTTATCATCGATGATTGTGCTTTTTCTGTCCAGTACCTCCCCAGTACGTACATAATTTAATGATATTTCTCCTATATTTTCCTCTTCAGGAGTTGTTAGGAGGGGAGAGGTAGCTGTGCTGAGCTCAGCATCCTGTGGTGGTATCGTTATTATTGCTCCAGGATTTTTCCTCTTTCGAGGGTTCCTATCTTTGGAGCCTGGGGATCGTCCTCTTTTTTGTTGAGGTACGGCCGCTTCTCACTACAAAAGACATGGTGATTTGTAGCTGTTAATATAGTAGCGGTTTTGAAAATCGCCGAAAATAACTTATTTGTAGCGGTTACGAACCGCGAGTAGTCAAGAAAAATTTACCAGCGGGTCGGAACCGCTATAACCCAAAATTCTTCCATCCAAAAGCCTGCGAAAAAACCCCGCCAAAGAAAGCGGGAAAGGGTTTTTAGTAGTAGCGGTTCGTAACCGATGGTACAAATTTGGGGGCAGTGAAAGACCAGCGGTTTTTAGTCCTAGCGGTTAGTAACCGCTATAATAATTCGATCCGATTGTTAATTCCAGCGGTTTTGAACCGCTAGAACCCACCCCAAAGAGGGTTAATTTATATTACGGCCGAAATATTTACTTTATGCGGTTTAGAACCGCTACAACCCACCCTAAGAGCGCACTTCTCCAGGCGTTAATGGTCAAAACCCCAAAAGGAGTGCCGCTCGTTCTCTTCATTTACAAATCTTCGATTTCGCTCCGGCATCGTCGATTTCGCTCCGGCATCATCGATTTCTTACGGGATTTGCAAATTTGAGATCTTCTTCTCCATCATCGTCGATTTCTTCGAGCGGTTCTGCAAATCGTCGGGCTCATCTCCGTCATCGTCGATTTCTCCGGGCGGATATACAAAGCGTAGATTTCTTCTCCGTCATCGTCGATCTCTTGCGTGGATCTGCAAATTCGAGTCACTGCTTATCCTTCATCATTAATTTCTACGAGCGGTTTTGCAAATCGCTTAAATCAACGATGAAGTTTTGATTTCTGCGAGCTGATCTTCGTCTGCAAAACCCTAGGCTGCAAATCGTGACGATCCCCTCAGGTATGTGGACTATTAACAAGTTTCGGACATGGTTTCTATTTTTTCAATCCTTACAGGGTATCTCTCTTTTTTTCCGTAGTCTATGCTCGCCGATTTCGTCAGCTTTTCTTAGTGATACCTACATATCATCGCCGAAACCATCACCGTAAGCAAAAATAACCTAAATTTATCTTGATCTGATCCTCATGAGGGCTCATTTGCTAGCTTATTCTGTTGATTGTTCACCAGATATTTTCTTCAGGTTTTTTCTCCACCGTTCCAGCCGAAATCTGTTTCCTGACAGGATCGTTTTCAAAACCATCGATAACTTGTGTATGATCTTATTCTGGAGTTATTCTTATTATTTTCTTAAGTGTCTCTTGAGCTTACAACATTCACAAACTTATAATACGTTTTCATACAAGCAAATTAGGCATTACATGCATTTGTTCCAAACATTGTCAATGAAATGTTGCCCAATTATGTTTACTGGAATTATATATGCGTAATTATGTTTGATCCCAAAATATAATGTTTACATAATTTTATCTTTTATATATTCACTTGACTAATGAATGGCTTTATTCCTCGCTAAACTTAGGATATAATGCCAATTTTAGTTGAAATATTATTGGGTCAAGGTTGTGGCTGAGTATTAACTACAACATGGTAGTCTTTATCCTGCAAATTAATGCAAATTGATGATTAAACTAATGAACCAGATCAGTGAATTTGCTCTGATTTTTTCTTCATCCTTCATCTTCATCTTCTTTTTTTAAAATACAACCTATAGTAAAAAACAAAGACTTAGTTTGCTTGATTCTAAATATATGTCTGATTCAAGTTGTTTTCAAGCTCCTAATATCTTTATCTTTCCAGAAAAGTTTGCCTTTGGTGATTGGTGACTTTTTGTTCAGTGGTTACTTTCATCACTACTTTTTCCAAAAAAAACAAGATTTAAGTGCATATCATGAGAAGTCTGAACATATTGCTATAAAATTTGCATCTGAAATGCATCACTGATATGAATGGTCCTCAGATTCAGGAACATTTTGTTATTTCAGGTTTTGGTTCAGCAAACAATTTTAGTTAACCACCTTTATTGATCCTTATTTGCTCGGCTGGACTCCAATATTCATGTTGCTAGCTGGAGATCCAATATTCTGCCCTACATTCTGTTGCTATGTTTGTGTCTGCGCATGTAAAATGCTTGTGTGCCTATTATTAGAGGCTTATGTACTATAGCTGATAGAATATCGTCATATCCCTAGAACAATATGCGACAAGTGGTTCTAATTTAATCAAAATCTGATCATTCATTAACCAACAAGTTTCACTTTCATCCAATATGTAAATTGTTCCGTTTCATTTAAGATGTAAATGCAATATTTATCAAACCATTCCTTCTTTGTATTTCAGTCCATACAGGGCTCCCCGCCAAAGGCTATATTGGAGCAGAACCCACAATTAGATATTTTGCAAACAAAAAAATTTTAAATTAAAAAAATAATGAGGAAGTTTGAGGCAAAATAACTCAATTTTATAAGAGAATACATTTATAATATGTAAGATAATGTCAAGCATTCCACAAAAAAGCATGGAGACCTACAACTGCAAAGCTTGTATGTGGTATATTGCTATGTTTTGACTCGTAGGTTGCACTCAAACTTTTGTACTAAAAATGAATAAATGATAAAAATATTTGCTACTCGCACACATGATGTTCGTTAAGAGTTTAATGTTTCCTGTTATTGTGTAACTCTTTGTTTTAGTATTAACATTAGCAACGGATGGAAGAATTTGTTACATATTTCTATTTCAATACAGAGCATTTCCCATCTTGGTTGTTTCTTAATTACATCTATATGCAAATCAGGAGTGCATTTGTGTTTTTCCATTTTTCTTTTTGTGTTTACTATCAGCTCCTCTAAGTTGATTCACCCCCATGTGGCCATTTTAGGTTAGCACTTTCATCAGCTGTTACCATCTTTTTTTGCTCTGTATATACCATTATCAAGGATATATGAAGTGCTAGCTGCCCCCCAAGTCTTTTGGTGGTTTAATTCTCACTAACATAAAAATGAGATTGCTTCTTGTTTGTATGCTTATACGAATTTCTAGTGTTTTTTGGTATTAAGAAAAAATATTCCTATTAATTAATGGACATAACCCTAATAACACTCATTAGTTTTTTTCTGTATGAAGGATGGATAAGTCTTGGATTCAACAACCGAAAGGTTCTCATGAATATGTAGCAGGAGTGAATGCATTCTTAGATTTTGCTTATGAGCGCAAGGCTATTCGAGGCAAAATTTTGTGTCCCTGTGAACACTGCAAATTTTTGAAGTCTGGCACAAGGGACGAATGTTTCGAACATTTACTTCTCACCCATTTTCCAAGAAATTACACCTTCTGGGATTCACATGGAGAGGTGGATACATCTAGTAATGTCGAACAAGTGGCTCCAGGACCACGTCTTAGAAGGGATCCAGCTCACCCACTTGGAGATTCGATCAGGAAAATGGTATACGATGCATTTAGCTGGGGATTGAATAGTCAAGAGATGAATGAATCGGTTGTTGATAGAGACGTAGAGATGTCAAACACGAACAAAGATCAAGTGGTGGTAATGCCAAAGAGTTTTATGACTTGCTGAAAGATAATGAACATCCATTATACGATGGATGCACCAAGTTCTCGAAACTTTCATTCCTAGTCAAGTTATATCACATTGTAACGGCCAGTATTTTTAGGCGTGTTTTCAATTTCCGTACCGGTATTTTTCTTCAGTCATCGGGTTAACATTTCGTCCGTACGAGTTGACGCGAGCGCGTTACTGCTTTCATTTTACCGTGTCGTCAATATTTACCATCAAGTTTAACTAAATTATTCCGATAATCACTAATTACTTTATTAATTACATCTAAAAGTTAGTAATTACAAATTCTTAAATCCCTTTAATTACTTTCACTAATTTCTTCACTCTTTAAATAATTAATATTAAAACCTACTTAATTATTTTTACTAATTACCCTAATTGATCATCACCCGTCGACACCTCAATTTGATAAACATGTGTCATTGACTAAACACGTAATACCCGTTTCAAACTAGCTCACTTCTTTTGAAGGCAGGTTCTTCCCCTCAAAAATTTGTCAAGGATCACATTAATTTCCATCTCAAACCAACATGTCTTTCTTCAGACACACATCCTAATCTAATTAAAATCTGCCTTGACAAATTGTGAAGGGTGTTCCCATGAGCTTCTTCTTAAGCCAAACATCCTCCCCCTGCGAATTCTCCAAGCCAGAAACAAAAGAGAATCAATCCGTTCTTCTTCCCCAAACCCTCAAACAAATTCATCCCAAAGCAAATCACCAAACATCCTAAACCCATACATTCATCACAAAAACAGAAACAAAAACAGATCTGAAATTTGGGGTTTCAGAATTAAAAAAAAATCAAGAGAACAAACCCTCTTCTTCATCTTCATCCTCCACCTTCTCCCCTAGGCCTCCACCTCCCCTAACCCTCGCTGTCAGCCGCGCGCGCCGCCCTAGCTCCAGCCGCCGACCCCCCGACCACGCCCGTACCGGCCGCCGCCGGCCAAGACCCGCCGCCGCCTGGCCGGAATCCGCCCGCCGGAGCTGCTGTCCGCCGACGCCTCTGCCCTCTGCGTGCGTGAGTAATCCTCTCTCCCCATCTTGCGATTTGTATTGCTGCCATCGATCTGCAAATGAAAGGAACACAAAAAAAAGGAAAAGGAAGAAGAACAGACTGAGGAGTAAAGAAGGGGGGAGAGAGAGAACCATGTGGGGTATAAAGAAATGAGAAAGAGAGAGAGTAGGTATTATTTATATTAAATTATTTAGTAGCTAAGTTTTAACCATGTAACTTGTACCCATGGTCAAAGTTGGTAGGTAGACTCATGAATACATGTTTAACTATGTGATTAGCCTAGTTAATTAATCCTTTATTAATATTACTTAGCTTAAGTACTGTAATTAACATTAATTAGTGTTAATTACTGTTAATTTGTTTGTATCTTTTAATTTCAGCATGTTAATACTTGTGAATGATGTTAGGGTATTAAAACTAGAATAAAATAAGACGTACCATGTTCATGTAACATGATATAACCGCCACCCTAGCCAGTGAACCCCTAAAAATTAGACGAACCCAATTTAGGGCTCAACTTAATTGTGTGTTTAACTCGCAATAGTTTTAATTCGGTGATATGTTTGACCAAAACAGAGAACCGGATATACCGACACGTAGTACCCGTCAAGACGGATCCAACGGCACCAAAATCGCCGAAACCAGGCAAGTATACAATTTATAATGTATTTTTGAAATTGGGTGCTCAATTGGTCTTTTACCTGATATATGTCAAATTTTTAATGATAACAAAGAAAAATCATTTTCTGTAAAATGTTCATCAAACTAACCTGCTTGCCATTCTTTTATTAATTGTGAATGTCGTAAATTAATGGTGAAACGTTGACGACTTAAATTGAAAGAACATCTTGCTTGGTCATTAGAGAGTGACATCGTGAGATCGTGCGCCTCGAAGGCGAAATTGTGATTTTCGTGATGTCATGTAAGTTGACAAATTCGTGCTTGTAATTCGTGAATTAGGCTGGCTCGTGTCCCAGCACAAATCTTGGGTGGGGTAAGGGTTGAGCGGCTGCTAGGCGTATGAACGAGTACTCTCTTCAAGGGCACCACCCGTAGGCGGTGGGTTAGCGCCAATCACGGTAAGCCCCCGTGAGAAGAAGGACTCACTCATCACGTCCTAAGGGCGAGAACCCTATTGTAGAATTGACAATGCTAACAATCGCGAAATGCTAACATCGTGAAACTTGCAACTTGAAATTATTGTCTCAGTTGAATTGACATGTTAATGAAACAAAGAAAAGATCTACACTGCTTAGAACTGCATGTTAGGATGTCTTTACTTTAAATCATTTTATAATCAGTTTGTTTAATCCTTTCGTCGTTATCTCATTTAAATGATTAATGCCTCTTAAATGCAGTATAAATTTGTATATTTCTTGCCTTGGGTTCTAACACCTTTTTGCAGACCCTTGCTGACATAAATTCATGTTTTTGGATGTATGTCAGATCCCGAGCTTGAGTATCAGGAGGTTCCTTACGAGACACCTGACTTGGAGAGTCAGGAGTTCGCTGTAGACGCCGAGTCTCTCCCTGCGGAGAACTAGTGGTCGATTCCGTTGCTGCTTGCCGTAGTTGTTTTCTATTATTGTTAAGTGTACGTTATTATTGTTGTATTTCGGCCCAGCTGAGGCTTGTAATTTTATTTCGTGTGCGGACGCTTATTATTTCTGGATGTGGCTTGTAATGTATGAATAATTCTGGTTGTTTTGAAAAGCGTGCGAAGGACCTGCCCTTGCGTATTACCACAGACGCTTAATGAACCTGAGTTTCACCGCTCCGGTTCAAGCAGGCCCAGTAACGCTCTCTCTTCCGTCGTGTTTTGGGAAGCGGGGCGTTACAGGTTTTAGTGGTGGCCCATGCAGGTCCGTCTCTTTGCATTTGCAAATTCAGAACAATGAGAATATTTTCATCGGCCAAACATCTACAGAATCACATTCACGAGATTAATTTGGGTTTTCCTATCTCAGAATGGCTGAGGAACGAAGCACCTAAAATGGACCCGTACCTGCTGGTGGCGGAAGTGATGACATCCGCCAGATGCTTGGTGTTATGAGGGAAATGCTTGAAGTTCAGCACCACTTGGTCCAGCAGGGACGTCAGGCTGCACCAGCTCCCCCACCACCTCGTTATGAGCCTGGAGCCAAGCAGTTCCGAGAAATGCACCCGACGAACTTCTCGGGACGAGAGGGCCCACTAGCGGCCGAGGAATGTCTTCGCAACACTGCGGATAACTTGGGTCTTGCCTGAGTCAATCCAAACGATTGGGTAGATCTCGCCAAGAAGCAGCTGACAGACAATGCACGTCACTGGTGGGATGCCGAAGAGGCTAGGCTGACCAAGCCGATTCCTTGGGCTACCTTTCATAAGAGGTTTGACGCCCAGTACTTCCCGAAGGCTGCAAAGAGGGAGATGCAGCAGCGCTTCATCAACCTGGAGCAGGGCACCAGGACAGTCAATGCGTATGAGGCGGAATTTACCATGTTGAGTCGATTCACCCCTACACTGGTAGCAGATGAGGAGGACTGTGCACACCGCTTTCTACAGGGCTTAGATCTGGACATACAGGGTGTGTTGTCCGGGCACACCTTTACCACTCATGAGCAAGTCCTAGTAGCTGCAAAGAAGCACGAGCAGGTAGCTTATCAGAAGAGGGCACGACAGACGGGCAAGCGCCCGATGGAGCTACAGAGGAGTGCACCTAGGCCTGGTTTTCATCCTGTTCAGACCACACCGTTCAAAAGGCCAGCTGCACCTATCCCCAACCGAGCTGAGCTGACTTGCCACTTCTGCGGCAAGCTTGGTCATATGAAGAAAGACTGTAGGAGGATGCTGAATCAGTGTTTGATCTGTGGATCGCCTACTCATGCTGCAAAGGATTGCACCCACGGTTCTCGACCACCTGGACCTGCACAGCGAACCGCACCTGCACCTGGACAGCGTGGACCACCTCTGGTTCCACAGGAACGAGCTTTCCAACAGGTCAATCCGCCTAAGCGTCGTGCATTCAATATGACAGCCGTTGAGGCTGAAGCCGAGGACGACGTGATTGCAGGTAACCTCTAGACTAGTCTTTCTTATTTATGCATTGTATTTGATTAGTTAGATCCATGTTAATTTAATTGTATATTACCCTTAGGTGTCATTTTAGTTTCATCTCAACCGGCCTTGACCCTGTTCGATTCTGGAGCTTCCATGTGCATTCTATCTCGGAAGTTCGTAGTCGAACACTCGATACCCACCTATACACTTCCCAAGTGTTGGAATATTACAACTGGGAATGGTGTGGTGAAGGTTGCACTGGGATGTAGACCATGCCCATTGGTGGTTAGTGGACACGAACTATATGCTAATTTCATTGTCCACGAGCTATCCAATTTCGATGCTATTCTCGGCATTGACTGGTTAGGAACTTTTTACGCCACGATCGACTGTCATCGGAAGAAAGTGGTGTTCGAAATTCCTGACCACCCAGTATTCGAGTTTGTCAGCGGAGGACATTCGCTTGGACCCGTCAAGTTCCGAGCCCAGCCGTACCAATTGACCGTTGCATCCTTGATAGCCGAGCCAGACAAGCCTGCAGTAGTGAGAGACTTCGAAGACGTCTTCCCTGAAGACATTTCTGGACTGCCGCCCGATCGAGCGTTGGAGTTTGGCATCGACCTCATGCCAGGGGCTCAACCAATTTCGAAGGCACCGTACCGTATGGCTCCTGCGGAGTTGGAAGAGCTGAGGAAGCAGTTGGACGAGCTACTACAGAAGGGTTTCATTCATCCCAGCGTATCTCCCTGGGGTGCACCCGTTTTACTGGTGAAGAAGAAGGATGGCTCGAGGAGGATGTGTGTGGATTATCGGGAACTGAACAATGTCACAGTGAAGAATAAGTACCCACTGCCCCGTATTGATGATATCTTCGATCAGCTAGGTGGATCGAGGGTATTTTCGAAGTTGGATCTCCGGAGCGGATACCATCAAGTCAGAGTCAAGAAGGAAGATGTACTCAAGACCGCTTTTCGGACTAAGTACGGGCATTACGAGTTCGTTGTCATGCCATTCGGTGTGACCAACGCTCCTGCTGTGTTTATGAATCTCATGAACCTTATCTTTTACGACTTCCTCGACAAGTTCGTAGTGATCTTCATCGACGACATCCTGGTGTACTCGAAGAGCGAGGAAGAGCATGCAGAACATTTGAAGATAGTATTGGAGACGCTCCGTCACCATAGACTATATGCCAAATATAGCAAATGCGAATTCTGGCTGGATAGAATTGCATTTCTTAGTCATGTAGTATCAGGAGCTGGTATCTCAGTGGACCCGGAGAAGGTCAAAGCAGTCAGTGAATGGCCTACACCTCGATCGGCATCAGACATCAGGAGTTTCCTTGGATTGGCTGGATACTACCGCAGATTTATCAAGGATTTCTCGAGGATAGCTGAGCCGATGACGAGATTGACAAGGAAGGATGTTAAGTTCAGTTGGTCAAATTCTTGTGAGCAGGCTTTTAGCACTCTGAAGGAGAGGCTGACTACCGCACCAGTCTTGGCTATTCCAGATAGAAGCGGAGGCTTCGAAATCTTCTGCGACGCATCAGGCAAGGGACTTGGATGCGTTCTGTATCAGCACAATCATGTAGTCGCATATGCTTCGCGACAATTGAAGGTCCATGAGAAGAATTATCCGACCCACGACTTGGAGTTAGCTGCCGTCATCTTTGCTTTGAAGATTTGGAGACATTTCTTACTGAGTGAGAAAGTGAAAATTTTCACTGATCACAAAAGTTTGAAATATATATTCACTCAGAAGGAGCTGAATATGAGACAACGCAGATGGTTGGAATTGATGGCGGACTACGACATCGACCTTCAGTAATATCCAGGGAAAGTGAATGTCGTACCAGATGCTTTGAGTCGACTGCCCGAAGTGATGATTCTCACAGCTCAGTGGAGATTGCAGCAGGATCTGCGAGAAATGGATGTTGAAGCTGTCCTACCTAGAGTCACATCGTCATTAATGAACATGCAGATTCAATCGACGATTGTGGATCGAATCAAGACTGCTCAGGCTGGAGATGCCAAGTTAAAGAAGATCAGAGAACAAGTCGAAGCAGGACTTCGGACAGATTTTCTGATTCATGCGGATGGATCTTTGAGATATGGTAGTAGGATCTACGTGCCTGCAGGAGATATCAGAGAGGAGTTAATGAATGAGGCTCACAGTTCACCTTATTCTATTCATCCTGGGGGTACTAAGATGTACAAGGATCTTCGTCAGAATTTCTGGTGGCATGGGATGAAGAGAAGTGTGGCGCGTAGCGTTGCCAAGTGTCTCGTGTGTCAGCAAGTGAAGGCTGAACATCATCGCACTGCTGGACTACTTCAACCTCTGCCGATTCCCGAATGGAAGTGGCAGCACATCACGATGGACTTCGTGACTGGCTTAACTCGGAGCACCAAGCAGAACGACGCGATCTGGGTCATCGTTGATCGATTGACCAAGTCCGCGCACTTTATACCTTTTCGAGTTGGTCAATCCACAGAGATATTAGCAAAGAAGTATATGGAGGTAATGACTTAACTCATGCCTTTATAATTTCTTTCTAGTACTAGTCGTGATGTGAATTATGTCGTGTAGGAGATCGTGCGTTTACATGGAGTCCCTGTGAGCATTGTATCAGATCGTGATACGAGATTCACGTCTCAATTCTGGAAGAGTTTGCAGACGAATTTGGGTACCAGTCTGAAGTTCAGTACTGCGTATCACCCGCAGACGGATGGACAGTCAGAGCGTACCATTCAGATCTTGGAGGATATGTTGAGAGCCTGTATGTTGGATCTCAAGGGTTCGTGGGAGGATCATCTGCACCTAGTGGAGTTTTCCTACAACAATAGCTATCAGGCGAGCATTGGCATGGCGCCATTTGCTGCTCTCTACGGGAGGAAATGTCGATCGCCACTGAGTTGGGATGATGTAGGTGATAGAGAGCTCTTGGGACCAGAGATGATAGTGGAAGCAGTTGATGTTGTGCGAGATATCAGAGACAAGATTTGGATTGCCCAGGACCGTTATAAACATTGGGCAGATGCTAAACGGCGTCCTCTGGAATTTCAGCCGGGAGATCATGTGTTCCTGAAGATCTCACCGAATCGAGGGGTGATTCGCTTTGGGAAGAGAGGAAAGCTTAGTCCGAGATATATTGGACCATTCGATGTGCTAGAGCGAGTAGGTGAAGTAGCATATCGCTTAGCTTTGCCACCATCCTTGGAGGGAGTTCATGATGTCTTCCATGTGTCCCAACTCTGTCGATATATCAGCGACCCTTCTCATGCTGTGGACTACTCGGAAATCACAATTCGACCAGATCTGACGTACGAACAACAACCGGTGGAGATCCTAGATCGACGTCAGAAAGTGTTCAGGAACAGGACTGTTGATCTAGTTAGAGTGATGTGGCGTCGCGACTCACCAGGAGAGTCTACATGGGAGCGGGAAGATGAGATACGAGAGCGTTATCCATATTTGTTTCTGCTACTTAGTTGATGAGAATTCCGAGGACGGAATTTTTCCTAAGGTGGGTAGAATGTAACGGCCAGTATTTTTAGGCGTGTTTCCAATTTCCGTACCGGTATTTTTCTTCAGTCATCGGGTTAACTTTTCGTCCGTACGAGTTGACGCGAGCGCGTTACTGCTTTCATTTTACCGTGTCGTCAATATTTACCATCAAGTTTAACTAAATTATTCCGATAATCACTAATTACTTTATTAATTACATCTAAAAGTTACTAATTACAAATTCTTAAATCCCTTTAATTACTTTCACTAATTTCTTCACTCTTTAAATAATTAATATTAAAACCTACTTAATTATTTTTACTAATTACCCTAATTGATCATCACCCGTCGACACCTCAATTTGATAAACATGTGTCATTGACTAAACACGTAATACCCGTTTCAAACTAGCTCACTTCTTTTGAAGGCAGGTTCTTCCCCTCAAAAATTTGTCAAGGATCACATTAATTTCCATCTCAAACCAACACGTCTTTCTTCAGACACACATCCTAATCTAATTAAAATCTGCCTTGACAAATTGTGAAGGGTGTTCCCATGAGCTTCTTCTTAAGCCAAACATCCTCCCCCTGCGAATTCTCCAAGCCAGAAACAAAAGAGAATCAATCCGTTCTTCTTCCCCAAACCCTCAAACAAATTCATCCCAAAGCAAATCACCAAACATCCTAAACCCATACATTCATCACAAAAACAGAAAGAAAAACAGATCTGAAATTTGGGGTTTCAGAATTCAAAAAAAAATCAAGAGAACAAACCCTCTTCTTCATCTTCATCCTCCACCTTCTCCCCTAGGCCTCCACCTCCCCTAACCCTCGCTGTCAGCCGCGCGCGCCGCCCTAGCTCCAGCCGCCGACCCCCCGACCACGCCCGCGCCGGCCGCCGCCGGCCAAGACCCGCCGCCGCCTGGCCGGAATCCGCCCGCCGGAGCTGCTGTCCGCCGACGCCTCTGCCCTCTGCGTGCGTGAGTAATCCTCTCTCCCCCTCTTGCGATTTGTAATGCTGCCATCGATCTGCAAATGAAAGGAACACAAAAAAAAAGGAAAAGGAAGAAGAACAGACTGAGGAGTAAAGAAGGGGGGAGAGAGAGAACCATGTGGGGTATAAAGAAATGAGAAAGAGAGAGTAGGTATTATTTATATTAAATTATGTTAGTAGCTAAGTTTTAACCATGTAACTTGTACCCATGGTCAAAGTTGGTAGGTAGACTCATGAATACATGTTTAACTATGTGATTAGCCTAGTTAATTAATCCTTTATTAATATTACTTAGCTTAAGTACGGTAATTAACATAAATTAGTGTTAATTACTGTTAATTTGTTTGTATCTTTTAATTTCAGCATGTTAATACTTGTGAATGATGTTAGGGTATTAAAACTAGAATAAAATAAGACGTACCATGTTCATGTAACATGATATAACCGCCACCCTAGCCAGTGAACCCCTAAAAATTAGACGAACCCAATTTAGGGCTCAACTTAATTGTGTGTTTAACTCGCAATAGTTTTAATTCGGTGATATGTTTGACCAAAACAGAGAACCGGATATACCGACACGTAGTACCCGTCAAGACGGATCCAACGGCACCAAAATCGCCGGAACCAGGCAAGTATTCAATTTATAATGTATTTTTGAAATTGGGTGCTCAATTGGTCTTTTACCTGATATATGTCAAATTTTTAATGATAACAAAGAAAAATCATTTTCTGTAAAATGTTCATCAAACTAACCTGCTTGCCATTCTTTTATTAATTGTGAATGTCGTAAATTAATGGTGAAACGTTGACGACTTAAATTGAAAGAACATCTTGCTTGGTCATTAGAGAGTGACATCGTGAGATCGTGCGCCTCGAAGGCGAAATCGTGATTTTCGTGATGTCATGTAAGTTGACAAATTCGTGCTTGTAATTCGTGAATTAGGCTGGCTCGTGTCCCAACACAAATCTTGGGTGGGGTAAGGGTTGAGCGGCTGCTAGGCGTATGAACGAGTACTCTCTTCAAGGGCACCACCCGTAGGCGGTGGGTTAGCGCCAATCACGGTAAGCCCCCGTGAGAAGAAGGACTCACTCATCACGTCCTAAGGGCGAGAACCATATTGTAGAATTGACAATGCTAACAATCGCGAAATGCTAACATCGTGAAACTTGCAACTTGAAATTATTGTCTCAGTTGAATTGACATGTTAATGAAACAAAGAAAAGATCTACACTGCTTAGAACTGCATGTTAGGATGTCTTTACTTTAAATCATTTTATAATCAGTTTGTTTAATCCTTTCGTCGTTATCTCATTTAAATGATTAATGCCTCTTAAATGCAGTATAAATTTGTATATTTCTTGCCTTAGGTTCTAACACCTTTTTGCAGACCCTTGCTGACATACATTCATGTTTTTGGATGTATGCCAGATCCCGAGCTTGAGTATTAGGAGGTTCCTTACGAGACACCTGACTTGGAGAGTCAGGAGTTCGCTGTAGAGGCCGAGTCTCTCCCTGCGGAGAACTAGTGGTCGATTCCGTTGCTGCTTGCTGTAGTTGTTTTCTATTATTGTTAAGTGTACGTTATTATTGTTGTATTTCGGCCCAGCTGAGGCTTGTAGTTTTATTTCGTGTGCGGACGCTTATTATTTCTGGATGTGGCTTGTAATGTATGAATAATTCTGGTTGTTTTGAAAAGCGTGCGAAGGACCTGCCCTTGCGTATTACCACAGACGCTTAATGAACCTGAGTTTCACTGCTCCGGTTCAAGCGGGCCCAGTAAAGCTCTCTCTTCCGTCGTGTTTTGGGAAGCGGGGCGTTACACACATCAAGTGTTTGTGCGGGGTTAGTGATAGGGCTATGGATATGATTTTTAAATTGTTACATGATGCGTTCCCATTTGCAAATATCCCTCCATCTAATTACGATGCAAAGAAGATCATTAACAAACTTGGTCTTAAGTATGAAAAAATACATGCGTGTCCCAATGATTGCATGCTCTATTGGGGTTCGGATGCGAATAGAGAACAATGCAAAGAATGTGAGGTTTCCAGGTGGAAGAAAAAGTCCAAGAAGAAGAAACAACCCGTAAAGGTATTGTGATACTTTTCCCTAAAATCTAGATTACAAAGATTATTTATGTCTTCTAAAACTGCTGAGAGTATGAGGTGGCACTCAAGTGAACCTAGGGTTGATGATATGATGAGACATCCAAGGGATTCTGAAGCTTGGAAACATTTTGATTCCATGCATACTGAGTTTGCTTCCGAGGAACGTAATGTTCGACTTGCATTAGCTTCAGACGGTTTCAACTCCTTCGGGAATTTAAGCACAAGTTATAGTATATGGCCAGTTATTTTGATCCCATACAATGGTCCTCCGTGGATGTGTATGAGGTCAACTGAATTCATTGTTTCTATGTTGATTCCTGGGAAGAAAATGCCAGTAAACAATATTGATATCTATTTGCAACCTTTAATTGCTGAGTTGAAAGAATTGTGGGAAAAGGGGGTTGAGACATATGATGCATCTAGAAATGAGGTGTTTGTAATGAAAGCAGCTCTATTGTGGACTATTAGTGATTTTCCAGGGCTTGGAAATCTTTCGGGGTGGAATACACATACTGGTTATGCTTGTCCCTCATGTAATTTTGATTAAATTCCTCATATTTAATTCAGACTATGAGTTTTATCACAAACAAATTGCCTCGCAATCTGAAGCATCTAATCTTTTTGACTGATCAATTAATTCAGGATTAACACAATGAATGTCCGGCCATTATGAAGGGCAGCAAACCCAATGCTAATCCTAGAATATCTACATGGTTTAGTTTATTGCTTATATAACAAGTGTTTAGATATTTTTATGAGCATATGCTCTTCTTGTCATATCTAATTACATCATAATAGGTATGATGCTACTTGTAACAATCAACGAAGAATTTAGATTAGCCGATGAATCCGTTCAAATTAAGAGATGATGTTAATCTTGAATGACAGGGAATTAGTAGTGGCATATAATTGTTACAACTGTTTCCTTTTCGGGATGGAAAGACTATTGAACAGTATCTGGGATATGATGGGAACTACAAAAACTGATCAAAAAGCCAGATAAAGTCTACACAACTGCAAATAAATTTTGAAGGAAAAGGAAGAGAAAAAACAATGAAAAAGCTAGCCTTACAAGACAATTTAAACAAGGTGGTCAAAAGCGATCTAACTTTTCATTGTCACAGAGATTCTGTCTCTAATCTCTCTCACCTAGTGGGTTTGTACTCTAGCAAAAACACACCAAAAATTTAAAAAGAAAAGAAAAAGAGAACAGAATCTACTGTTATGTGCCCTTTAATAGTAACTTTGGGATAAACAGCCTGTTAATTTCCCTCAATAGCCAGATAAAACTAAGATGGACACATGATTTTTTCACTTGTTCAAAAGCAGTTTACTTTGATTGAATACAAATATTCAACTCCCACACTGACAGAGTTGATTATTATCAATTGCTAAGACGGTGGTCCGTTAAAATTAATTTCATCAATATGCATAGCTGTCGTTATTACATATAGGATCACTGTGATGTCAAATGGTGTTTTTTCACGCATAAGAGCTTTTTGCGAAAAAACATATGACAAGTTTTTATCTCTCATTATTGTATTAGGCTAACTTTTCCTAAACTTTCAAAAACTTCCATCAATTATCTCTAAACTACCACGAATGTTTTAAATCCCCATAAACCCCCTTAAACATATGTTAAGATATGATGTGTATATTTGAGCTGGATATGCAGCTCAATTATTTGTTTTCCAAATGTGTTTTTGGGTGAAAACGTCATATTGGTAGTTGGATATGCAGCTCAATTATTCAGACCTTTCGGCCTACTGGGTATAGATAAAAATATGATGTGTTGTCTTATAAAATTAGGTCAGTATGCACTATTGTTTCTTGTATTTATGACATGAAACTTCATATGCTTACAATATGCTAAAATTTTTACAATATTGCTTATGGTAAGTACACAGTTACTTTAGTTTCTAGTTATTGATTTTCTTTACTCATATTCTCAATGGTTCACTCACTATATATTAAGCTTTCTTGGCTCCACGTGGCTAGCTGATTCTGAGCTTGTTGTTGTTATTGTTCTTCCTTTAAAATTTGTTATACATACTTGATCATGAAGAGTGTACATGATGTTGGATGGTGTGTGTAACATTGATGAGTTATGTATGTGGGAGTTAGTTGAAGGCATGTCTATATTTCAGAGATTTGTTTACCCATGCATGTATTGTGTTTCATTGTACTCTTTCGATAAATGGCATGTCTGATCGTAGATAGAAGTGAATAGGAAATAAAGTAAATGTTTCGAAATTAGACAAACCAAAACATTCTTATTATATAAATTTTGTAGGTTGGCTGACAATTTTATAGCTGCAACAGTAATCCATTTTTGAATATCCAGAAATTCTGTGATTGACAGCCAAATGTACATGTCTGTGTATTTCAGCCAAATCAGATGTACATGTATAACTAATGAAATACATGTGAAATATTGTTTGCCATATTATTTGTGGATTGTAATTAATAGATATACATGTTTAAAATGTTTACTATAACTATGGCATATGTTAAGATAAAAAAGGAACGTCATTTATATTGGGTTTGATTGATCCTCATTTATACTATAACTTGTTTTATTTGTGAGTTTATTGCAGTTACATATGGCACCAGAGGGTGAGAGTAGTCGTGGAAGACACCAACGCAAGAAAGGAGCGTCCTCGGTGTACAAGTCTAATGGGATCTGTGAGCTGATAGGTTGGTTTAAATTCAAGCCATAATTATAAAAGTTTTGCATATTAAATATAATTTAATGATCTTAATTATGCAGATGTTTCAGATCCTGGAAACCCCCAAAAATGTGGAACAATGATTTTGAAAAATGCTAGGGACATTCATGATAAGGTCTCCTTCAACAAGAGAGTGATACTCACATTTAAACCAAGGGGTCCTTGAATTGTAGGAGAGAGTGTTAAGCCACTGCACTCTATTTTGAAGGAACTCTATTTTGAAGGAGGTGATACTGGATAATGAAAAGTTTCCTGTAGGTGTTAATACTTGGAAGGCAATACCCATGGAGATCAAGGATCATGCAATACTAACTCAAGTTTTGGTATGGTTTCTTTCACCAAAATTTTATGAGACTTGTTTTTTTTTTCAATTTCAATCTTGCTATCAATCTAACTTATTGTTTTCATTTATTTGCAGACAAAGTTTTATATTGAACCTCGTGAGTGCGAAGAAGTTACTTGCCACGAAATGAAGAAAGAAATGGGCCTTCAATGGAAAACTAGGAGGAATAAATTATGGGACAAATATTATGATGAAACAAAAAGTCAGAAAGATAACGAGGAAACACCACCTGATTGCATTACTAATGATGATTGGGCATCTTTCATTGCTCTAAGATTTTCAGAAAAGTGGCTGGTAAGTTTATAAATTGTTAAACTTTAAGTAATACATTTCATTTTATATTTTTCAAGATGATAACATTGTGTCAAATCTTTGTCTTTATTGAAGGAAAATCATGAGAAGAATAGAGAGAATGCAATTAAGCAAGACTGTCATCCAACTATAGGGTCACGTCCAGTAGCTCAACTTTATGGTTTAGTGGTATCTACAACTTATCACAATATATATTGAACGAAGATTAAAATATTTTGTTTCGATTTTATATTTTGTTTTCGATTCCATGTAGTTTTAGTTATTGTCCTAATCAGTGAAGTGGATGCATTAGGCTGCGGAAACTGGAGTGGACCCTACCCGGACAGAGATGGTGTTGTTGACACGTTCCAGAGCGGATAGGTCTTATCCAAATGATTCTGCGAGAGAGATCTTTGTAAGTATATATATGTAATTTTTGTTATAAAGTTAGTACAATGAAGATACTCATATTTATCTTGAGAACTTAGTTTAAAAGTGATGTTAATGAAGATACTCATACTCACTATGGGGGGTGGGGGGGATTCTCTGGCCTCCCCATGGTATTTGACCCTGAATACTGAACTTGTCTCAAAAGTGAATCTTGTTTTGGATATTTGATGCACACGGTGTAATCCTGTAAATTGCTCATATGATGAACTGTAAGCTCTCCTTACTAGTAGTTTGTGAAGTTATGATGTGCATCTATAGGGTAGCCTAAACAAGATGCATGTTATGTCAATCTATGTGAATATGAAAAAAAAACAGGGTTATAGTTATCGCGCACACAGCTTAGGCAAAATACGATACAGAAGAATCTGTAGTGTATATCACCCCTCATCTATAACAACAGACAGCAGTAGAACTCGGTGGCTGATATGATTTGTGTGTGTGCGCGCGTGTGGTTTGATTATTTGCATGATTGGTTGAATTTAAAATGCTTAAAGTTAGTTGGTCACATCTCGAAGATAGATGGACAAGAAATCACCATTGTTCTATGTTTATAGACTTAGAAAATTTGATTGCTAAAATTCATTTCTTCTCTAATACCTGCCATGTGCGGATACCAAGGGTAAATATGTTCTGATTTGTTATACATCATGAAGTAAGCTCAAAAAAGCTGAAGTTGGATTTTTTTTCGTGAAGTTGAAGCCGCATGTTGCTTTAACTTATTCCAACCAAATACACTGTAATCATTCTTACATTGCTGACCAGATTATGATGTTGCTGACTTACTATACAACAGTCATTGAAATGCATAATGTTACTAGCGGAGCTTTCATGACCAAGTTGTGTTGAAGTCGGTATAAGGTACTGATTTTTGTGGATTTTTGGATTCTTTTAAATTTGAAATATGATCTTTATCAGAAAATGATTGAGGAACTTACTAGTTAAATTGATGAATACGATGCATATATTTATTTCTTTGTTTGCGCCTATTATAACAGGCCGTATTAATCTGCACATTACACATCTTAAAAGCAGTGAGATAGCAGTACAATTCAGACTCGTAACTTTGATAAATTACATTGAGATTCCTTGTTTTTGCTACAATACTAGCTCATTGCTAGGTTTTTTCTATGCTAACATGCCAAGTTTGTTGCCTAACACCACTAGCAGAATGTACATTTGGTTCATATTTGAGCAAGAAGCCTGATTGAGGTTGAAGTTATGATCTGGGCGCTAAAATTATGTTATTTGAAGTATCTAGGACCAACTAAAACTTTTCATAAAATGCTCATAGCCATAGATTCTTATCAATGTAGTTTTCTAGTATCTTGGATTTTGAGATTTAAACTCAGAAATAGATCAATAGGCATAGAGAAGGCTGCAGTTTCTTCACACACAAATTTGACACCAGATTATTGCTAACATCAACATAGTCTTGTTTAATACTTATGGAGGCTATTACATTATGAAATAACAAGAAGAAACTCTGAACATACATTTAACCAACAAATACCAATGACAGAAGAAAGAGTAAAATGCAAGCCATACAATAAGCAGGAAATAATCTGTCAAATTTCTGCTCAAAATTTGAAACCTGGAGGGCAGCAGCATCTATTGAGCTAATCCCAAAATCTTTCACACATTCTCCAACATAAACAAAACAAGGAACAAATTTCACTGAGTTTGTAACAGGAACAATATATTGTCTAGCATCTGGGCTTTCAGACTTTAGTTGGCGTTGAAATGGGCATCCATCATGGCCTGTGAAAAAAAAGAATTTACAGAGGCAAGTCAAGCAATCTGATGGTGTTAATTGGGGGTTGTGAATAAGTATAATTTAGTCACATATGAGAAGGATTAAGCAACATATGGACATGAAGCTCTAACAATTGAAAGATTTAGTCACATATGCCAGAAATAGTTGACTATATAGATCATCGTGTTGTAGGTCCAAACAAATGAAAGAATGTTGAGGGACTTCAAGCTAAGCAATGAAATCAAAGGCATAAGATGTAAGAGTAAGAACAGAAAAGCATGTATTATTATGTTTGCTCAAACCAAATCAATCAGAGTAGTAAAAAATAGGTCTTACCTTATTCTGTTGTGTTCATTTATTCTGTTGTGTTCATGATCAGCATATAAAACTATCTGAAGATGAACCAAGAAAAATAAATTATTCATTTGAAAATAGACTACTTAAATTTACTACTTCATTAGGGTGTTAAGAGCTGTCAATTGCTAGAACAGTGTATATATGCAGAATTGACCGGCGCCCCGTTTACGGTATGGGCGCGGTGTCGTTTTACTGCAAGTGCACGGTTAGTGTAGGGTGCAGGTTTATCGAACTCAGGGAGGTGGATGGCTTGAATGGCTACTAGCCTCGCCTAGGTTGTGTGCTAGCTACGCGGATAATGTGGGTGGAAGTGTAGAAATAAAAGAAAGAAATGAAAAAGACACGAAATGAATCCCCGCTAACACGGGCTAGAGCACTCATGACACTTGGCATTTGACTTGACCCAGGGTGAGACATTGCCCCAAAAGGTGGTACCTAGCGTCCATGGCCCGATATTCCGGTCGGTGCCAAGCACGCTAGGCCTACCCGGTTCCGGAAGGTGGGCATTCCCATGTCCATTAACACCTTCCGCAACCGGGAGCATTAAGGCCACAATGATAACTCCCAACACTTCGTCCAAGCCGCTCCCGCGAGCTGGGACTCGATGTCTACACAAGGGGCGTGAGCTATGGCTAGGGAGTCAACCGCCAAGTTTATTCCCCCTTGGCCCGACGGTCAGAGGCGGTCTTTCTCCCGCCAATGACAATGAAACACCCCCGTGTAACCCTAATGGCCAAATAGGTCAAATGTGATTTCTAGCAATACATCGAAGCGGATCTTGACAGGACAAGCACCGGACCCCAACCCCCAACACATCTAGTGTGTTGTCGTACGAATTGGACCCAGATAGCTAGAAATCCCCATTGACACATTTCATCGAACACGTGCCATGCAACCAAGTCTAATGTAAATTTCCAAGCATCAATCCTACCCTAACCCGTATTAGGGTTCATCGAAACTACTCAATGGTGAATAACATAAAAACCAACAACACAAAAGACACATAAACTTTCACCATCAAGCAAAATAAACACAATACAAACAATGGAGAAAAAGAGAGGAGAATACTTATCTTGAGTGAATCGTTGATCCCATACAAGACTTATTGAATAAAATACCTAATCTAAAACTAACCTAGAACTCCCAAGAGAAGGGGGGCAGAAAGCCCTAAAAACTCCAGGAGATCCCCCTCAAGTCGGCCAGCCTCGTGTATTTATACCCCCACTTCGAAACCCTAATGGTTCGGGTCCAAACCCGCAGAAAAAATGCCACCCGATCGGTTGACAAGTCAACCGATCGGGTGATCTGTTACAAATAATAAACAGAAAACGGCGGAGCTTCACCCGGTCAGATGAATCGGTCGGGTGAGTTCTTGAGTGACCGGTTGGATATTGGAGCCGTCGGGTGAAGCGATCGGTTGGATGCCTGTGTCTTGGCTCCTCAGAATCAGCTACAGATGAACCGATCAGGTGAGAGTCACCCGATCGGTTGGCATTTGGCTCGAAAAGACAGAGAAACGGCCGAAATGAACCGGCCTGAGAACCGGTCGGGTGACATCTGCTTGAGCTCTAGCTGAGACCGGGTGGTGCACGCGTGCATCACCCGATCGGTTGGAGATGACCAACCGACCGGGTGAGGGGCTGAAAGATGTAATCTTCGTCGTTTGACCCCCTGGATCACGCGTGACTCCTCCCGTTGCTCCGGGGACACATGATATCATCGTTTTGCGTCCCAAATGCGGGCAATCTCCTGCAAACATGGAGAAACAAAGAAAAGTGAAGAAAACGAGAAAACACGAGAAAACGAATAAAAGACGGCGGAAAAACACAGAGAAACACAAAAGAAAACGTGCGTGAATATATGAAATATAAACGCACGTCAAAATCCCCCAAGCTGAACTCTTCCTCGTCCTCGAGGAAGACGAGTGAGAGTAGGAGCTCGGAGGGGAAAAATAGAGAGAAAGAGAGAAAAAGAAAACTCTATATCCTAGATCCCCCGTAAGGGCCAACAAAATCAAACACGCCACACGAAGCAAGCATACGACAATACATAACACTAAACCAAGGAATGTGAGTCCAAACAAGTGTCGTGGGCCCACGCAGTGAAGCGCGAGTGAGTGTGGTCGTGTGCTAGCAGATGGTGTCACTATCTACGATGTGCAATAAAGCACCATATACACATACCCAAAGAAAGACCCAAATATCGATTCAATTTGAAATTGCGGTGAATATATGGTTCAAGCATGCATGAGAATAGAGAGAGAATCGAAACATATCATGCGTCAGGGACTCCATAACTAGGGTTAAGGAAATCACCACACTAAAGCCTAGATAATAGCTAAAAAGTTCCTAAGCCAAGTGTTTTCGAAAACGATGGGGGTTGAGATGATGTGGAGAAGAACACTCGGTGCAAATTCTCGCCTTCCCTTTATTCTCGGCAAGTAGGAAAAATATTCACACTGGAATTTTTTTTGGGTTTTGGGTATTTGTATTTTTTTTTTGGATTTTTGGCTATACAATTTTTTTATTCATTTATTTCTTTTTGGGTTTTTCTTTTCTTTTCTCCTTTTTTGGATTTTTGGATATTGGGGTATATACATGTGTACTCTCCCAAGTGGGAGAACGGTACACGACGAGGGGGTTTACACCAAGTAAAATAAAAATGAAATCGGATTCTAAACACTTGGACAAAGGAGATATTTCTCGCTAATCAGAGCATAGGCTAAATGGGTTATCCTAGTCCTTAATTGTGGAATCCCGACACATGCGAAATGAAGTATACGATATATATATAGCATGCATATAGAAGCAGACATTAGAAGCAAATACCGTATATTCAATATCGAAGCATGATAATCTAGGGGTCAATCAAGGGTAGGTATATAAAACATAATCACAAGGTAGAAGCACACCAAACAGCTAGGCACGACGCACGACTCACAAAAAGCTAAGTGGACCCGCGATGCATGAAATGCAAGAGGACTCGATATCCTAGGGTTAGTGAATGTGATTATCGAAGCTGTGCAAGGTGCGCATGTGATTTTCGTGGCAATTCATCATAGGGTTCATCTCTAGGAGAAAGAGATAAAAAGAAGAAAAGAAAAAGAAAAAGAAAAACACGGAGAAAAACGACTCAAATAACGAAGAAAAAGAGACAAATGACACACGAAGTGCGACTCCCCCAAGCTAAAACTTGCATTGTCCTCAATGCAATAGTAGTGAATACGGGAGGGCAATGAAAATGGGGGGAGTAACGCACCGACACAAAAAATGAAAAACATGAAAAACATATGAACGAAACTAAAAAAAATAAAGAAAAAGAAACACTCAAATAAAAGATATAAAACACGACGTAAACAAACACACGACAACGACACGCGAAAACATGCACACAAAACGATTCCCCCCAAGCTGAACATGACAATGCCAGCGAAACGATATGATCAATGTGATGCAGAAATATGCAAGGGGAAGATCGGAAAAGAAAAGAAAGAAATCAGAATGCAGGAGAGACAGTCTGCTCGTTCTCCTCGGAAGAGGATGTGGGGTGAAATGATAGAAGGGCACGACATGAAGGGTTATTAAGATGCAAAAGCAAATCCTAGATACGCTCCCCTCGCTAATGAGAGGTGACGAGATTATTCAAACCTAAACTAGAAAGCGGTAAATTTTTACACTACTGGATTAGGATACACCTGAGCATAGGCGGATCCAAGATCTGGAGTGGGGCAGGTAGCTGCTCTAACTGCTCCTTCTGTGGCTCCGCCAGAAGCGCTGTGCCACGTGTGCCAATGGACCCAAGCAATGCACCTCCAAGCATCCCTCGTAGGTGTCCACCTGTGACCTGCAAAGGACGAGGTGCATTAGTCCATGGCAAGAAATTATTTCCCAAAATAAATGTATCCCAGAGATAATCGTCAGCATGAGATGGAAAAATAATAAAAGGGTGACGAATACTCCCTGAGAATGGGTCGCTATCCTCTGTACTAGCGATGACCAAATCCTCGCTCTCCATGAGAAGTGGCTCTCCAGGTAGTGACGCACCGCAGCATACCTCAAGGGAAGTAGATCCTGTGTCCTGCGAGAGATATGGCGTGTCAAAAATATATGAGTCTAAAGAAATAGGACGTGAAAAGCGAGACTCAAATGTGGAGTGAGAGTGAGTATGAAAATCTCCCTGAATAGGGGCAATATGCTCAAGTAGATGCTCAGCCGCAGAAGAAGTGGAGTGTGACGGTAGAGGTAGATGTGGCTCGGGCTCCTTGAAGTGGATGATCGTATCCAAGCCCTCATGCACATCCTCCTCGACGATATGCTCATGCTCCTCCATCTGCCCGATGTCCTGAATGACATCCTCATTGTTGACCACAGACCAAGGAAGAAGCTGCGACAGAGATGGCTGTAGAGGTGGATGTGGAGCGGACCCCTCGTATGTGGTCGTGGTGTCCTCGTCCTCACGCACATCCTCCTCGCTGGTATGCATAATCTCTGTAAACTCCTCGATGCTCTCATAGGACTCATGTGGGGTATCCAAATCAAGACAAGGAGTCTCTCCCACAGATCTTAGAGAAATCTCCCCATCCTCACTATCATCATCAAAAAATGCTTCGTCATCCAAGTGGTAGTGATGGAAAAGTGGGGGATCGGCATGAGATGTGTCTATGGTGGCCGACGGCATGGTGGTCTCAACCATGAAAGTGGGTATATCCTCTCCTTCATCCCCTCTCCTCGGTGTCGGCTCGGTGATTGGTACCATCAAGTTTTGTAATATTTGGCCTTGGTTAAACATGGCACTTTCAAGGAGAGACACGAGGCTTGATTCTTCTTGTGTTTGTGGAGGGGTATAAGGTTGAGGAAATGGATGGGAGGTGTTTGGGCTAAGGTTGTGGGAGAATGTTTGGCCTTGGAGTGGGGGGAGGCTCTCAAGCGTAAATGGGCAATCATAATACACGTGCCCCGCCATCCCACAAGTCTCACAAACCACAATTGGATAAGGATCGTATCCTCCCATCTGAGCATCGAAATTTGATCTCCACATGGTAATATCAAAGATACCTGGACAACAAAAATAAGAAAACTAGAGAGGAGCGTCAATAGTACAAGAGAATAACAAAAAGATAATATAATGGTGGGGGAAATATTTCTTGGTTATTGAATATTTTTTAAAAAAAATAAGAAAAAAGAAAAAGAAATTTTTTTTTGTTTTTATGCGTAGACTAACGAACCCAAGCTAAGCTAATATCAAACCAAACGCCTCCCCGGCAACGGCGCCAAAAACTTGACCGGCGCCCCGTTTACGGTATGGGCGCGGTGTCGTTTTACCGCAAGTGCACGGTTAGTGTAGGGTGCGGGTTTATCGAACTCAGGGAGGTGGATGGCTTGAATGGCTACTAGCCTCGCCTAGGTTGTGTGCTAGCTACACGGATAATGTGGGTGGAAGTGTAGAAATAAAAGAAAGAAATGAAAAAGACACGAAATGAATCCCCGCTAACACGGGCTAGAGTACTCATGACACTTGGCATTTGACTTGACCCAGGGTGAGACATTGCCCCAAAAGGTGGTACCTAGCGTCCATGGCCCGATATTCCGGTCGGTGCCAAGCACGCTAGGCCTACCCGGTTCCGGAAGGTGGGCATTCCCATGTCCATTAACACCTTCCGCAACCGGGAGCATTAAGGCCACAATGATAACTCCCAACACTTCGTCCAAGCCGCTCCCGCGAGCTGGGACTCGATGTCTACACAAGGGGCGTGAGCTATGGCTAGGGAGTCAACCGCCAAGTTTATTCCCCCTTGGCCCGACGGTCAGAGGTGGTCTTTCTCCCGCCAATGACAATGAAACACCCCCGTGTAACCCTAATGGCCAAATAGGTCAAATGTGATTTCTAGCAATACATCGAAGCGGATCTTGACAGGACAAGCACCGGACCCCAACCCCCAACACATCTAGTGTGTTGTCGTACGAATTGGACCCAGATAGCTAGAAATACCCATTGACACATTTCATCGAACACGTGCCATGCAACCAAGTCTAATGTAAATTTCCAAGCATCAATCCTACCCTAACCCGTATTAGGGTTCATCGAAACTACTCAATGGTGAATAACATAAAAACCAACAACACAAAAGACACATAAACTTTCACCATCAAGCAAAATAAACACAATACAAACAATGGAGAAAAAGAGAGGAGAATACTTATCTTGAGTGAATCGTTGATCCCATACAAGACTTATTGAACAAAATACCTAATCTAAAACTAACCTAGAACTCCCAAGAGAAGGGGGGCAGAAAGCCCTAAAAACTCCAGGAGATCCCCCTCAAGTCGGCCAGCCTCGTGTATTTATACCCCCACTTCGAAACCCTAATGGTTCGGGTCCAAACCCGCAGAAAAAATGCCACCCGATCGGTTGACAAGTCAACCGATCGGGTGATCTGTTACAAATAATAAACAGAAAACGGCGGAGCTTCACCCGGTCAGATGAACCGGTCGGGTGAGTTCTTGAGTGACCGGTTGGATATTGGAGCCGTCGGGTGAAGCGATCGGTTGGATGCCCGTGTCTTGGCTCCTCAGAATCAGCTACAGATGAACCGATCGGGTGAGAGTTGTTGAATATTGGACTCCCCGGATTTGGTTTTGATGATGAGCAAACATAAATAATCCATGAACTAAAAATTTGTGAGCGCAGTTTTGGAGATCATCGCCAATTTCACGAGAATATTCAAAGCGACATCTCAACACTTTCCAAAGCTCATATTCATGACTAAAGCTTCGTTGAAGCTCTTGCGATGCTTTGGAAGATATGAAGATTCAATCGAAGCTCTCGAAGACCGTTTATTAAGGTTTTATTTATAGTCTTTTAGCTTCGATATATAGAATGTTAAGCCTTGAGTATATCTTACGTTTCTATCTTCATTTCGCTCATTTCGTAGCTCTAGGATCCTTGCACAAGTTCATTCTAACTTCCTCGAAGCGTCGCGCTTCGATTCGGATTTGTATGTGCATGTTAGTTGGTACAAGAACAAGTACTGACCGACTAGATGGTGATCTAGTCGGTCGGTAACTGTTCTTGGACCGACTAGTTTGATTCCTTAATTTCTTGGACTTTACTGTTTACTGTTAGTCGGTCTACGTTGACTCACCGACCGACTAGTTTGTGAACTAGTCGGTCAGTGATGCTTCTTTGACCGACTAGTTGTGACTTAATGTTCATCCTAAAATTCTCCTAAGCTACTGTTTACCGTTAGTCGGTCTAAGAACGTTTGATGACTGACTAGTTGACAATCTAGTCGGTCAACTTTTGTTCTTGGACCGACTAACTCACTTGCTTTCAGAATAAGTCATTTTGCCTCTTAGTCGGTCTACGTTCATTGACTGACCGACTAGTTGTGAAACTAGTCGGTCAGACAGTCTTCTTGGACCGACTAGATTTCTAGGTCTGAAATTCTATCTCTTCTCAGATCTGCTCTTAGTCGGTCCATGCTTTGTGACTGACCGACTAGCTGATGAACTAGTCGGTCAGTGTTTGTTCTTTGACAGACTAATTCTCACAGATTTCTTTCCGTTGGAGAATGACCTAACTTGTTTTTATGGGACCCTATAAATACGAACCTAGGTCATTTCTATCTTCAATAGAGCTGCCATTAAGAGATTCATTGAGTTCTAAAGAGATAGCCATTCTCCCTCAAATCTAAAGCTCTCTTCCTCACAAGAAACCCATTCTCTCTCATTTCTAGATCTAGAGAGAAGCTTGTTCTTGGTGAGCTCTTCAAGCTATTGCTTGATTCAAGTTTCCAAATCAACCCTAGGCACCCATTGCTGGTCATTTCCTTGGTGCTAGGTTTTGGTAACTTCATCTTCCTCAAATCCTTCATTTCACCATTTGGGTAAGAAAACTCAAGGTATAGGATTTTGTGGTAAGATTTGTTTATTTCAATATAACTCATCTATATTGCTTGTGATTCTCTCGGTTGTGAGAGAAGGTTGTGATCCCGGGTTGTGGGATTCACGTTTGCTATTGCATGTATGATTTGATCTTGTGAAGGTTTTTCACAAGATATTCATAGTGGAAATCTTGAGTTAGGGTTTCTAACTCAAGTATCCGGAAGGGATCCGGGTGGTTGGGACGTAGGATCACCGGGAACAAGTCGGGGAGACTTGGGTGGATCCGAACCCATTAACATCGTTTGTTAGCATTGTTAATTTTGTGTTGTCACTCAATTTAAGCTTCCGCAAATTGATTTGGTAGTTGTTTGCAATTTAATTTGGAATTATACTCCTTATTATTTTAAATTACTATTCACCCCCCTCTAGTACTTGTGCAGTAGCTGGTAAGGCATTACATTTGGTATCAGAGCCAGATACTCAGCTATGTCTGCCAACGACAACAAGACCGTGCGTCCACCTTCCAACTATGACACCTTCAGGAACCGTGAAGGAGCATCTTCGGTGATGGAAGGACATTCCTCTACGAGGCCTCCATTCTTCAACGGTACCAACTACGAGTACTGGAAATGTAGGATGGAAACCTTCCTCCGAAGTGCATCCTTATGGAGGACTACAATGAAGGAGTACACCGAGCCCGAAGAAGAAGACTTTGAGAAATGGACTACCGCGGAGGTCGCCGCGGAGGTAAGCAATGCCAAGGCAATGAACGCCTTGCAATGTGCATTGGAGCCCGAGGATTTCAATAAGATATGCACATGTAAGAGTGCATATCAAATTTGGAACTCCCTCCTCATTCTTCATGAAGGGACGAGTCGGGTAAGAGACTCTAAACTCGTAGTCGTAAACAAAGATTACGAAATGTTTCATATGCAACAGGGCGAGAAGATGAAAGAATATTACGCTCGTTTCGTTGACATAATAAACGAGTTAGAGGCCCTCGGCAAGTCCTACACTCAAAAGGAGAAGTGCTCAAAGATTATCGAAGGACTTCCTTCTTCTTGGGAGAAACGCACCTTCGCCATCGAGGAAGGTAATGACATGAACAAATATACCGTAGTTCAACTAATGGGTACTTTAATGTCGTACGAGGTACGCAAGGATAGCAAGCTCAAATTGCAAGAAAAGATGAAGTCTTATCTAAAGCAAGACGAGCCAAAGAAAAAGGCTATTGCCTTCAAAGCCGCTCCATCCACATCCACATCAACCGATGATGAAGACTCGGAAAACGAGTTGGACTTGGAGTCCATGGCACTCATGGCCAAGAAGTTCAACCGTTTCTTCCGAAAAGGTAACTTCAAGACCAAAGGTAAATTTGGTTCTTCTAACGCCTCTTCCTCTCCTTTGTGTTTCAAGTGCAATAAGCCAGGACACATGAAAGCGGAGTGTCCCCTCAATAAGCAAAAGGAGAAGTGGAAGACGCCAAAGTATGACAAGTCCAAGAAGTACACAAAAGGAAACAAGAAGGGACTTGTCGGAGCTACCTTCACCGACTCCGATGATTCTACAAGCGGTGAGTCGGACGATGAACACGTGGAGCAAGCGCACATGTGTTTCATGGCAAGAGAGGAGCACGATCAAGGATCCTCCTCTTCCGATGATAGTGATGACGAAAGCGATGAGGTATCAATGGATGATCTTAGAAATGCTAACTCTCAACTTTGGTCAAAATACACTAAGTTAGTAAATAGATATACTAAGGTAAAAGATGACCTAGCTAGCATTCAAACATCGCCTAAGAATATCATCACCAACAACGACACCGTTGTTGAAGAGTTAAGAAATGAGATTGTAAATCTCAAATCTAAACTTGAACATGTTAGCATTGAGGATGCGGAAGAACATGAGATAGCGGATTTAACTTCTCAAAACTCGACTTTGAGTATTGAGAACGAGAATCTTAAATCTCGTGTTTTTGTGCTCACATCGCATGTATCCAATTTGGATACTTCTATGCGTTCTCTCAAAGAGAAATATGAGAACACATTGGGCCGAATTAACAAATTCAACAAAGGTAAGGACCATTTGGATAAAATCCTAAGTGACTTACTTCCGGCCAATCACCACATTGGTTTGGGGTATATGATGGGAAATTCATCCAAGTCGGTCACTACTTTTGTTAGGCCAACTTCCGAAGCCTCAACGAGTGGGAGCAAACACTCTATTGGTAGTTCATCTACCAATGGTGCTTCCACCTCGTCCACGCCCTCTTTTGGAAAGAAACCCACTTCGGGTGGACCTCCAAAGAAGGGGCATGCCTACATGTACACCAATAACATGCCACGTAGGAACACACGTCCTACTCCACCGGCTCACACATATGATGATTTTTATGCAACACATTCTCGGGCACGTGCACACCATGTGAGACACCCTCACGCACGTGTTCCCACACATGCATATGCACACCCACCTCATCATATGAATAATTCTCGTCGTGCACCATTCCATCATGTCCCGTATGCCTATCCACAACATGCATCACGTAGAAATCAACGTCGCATGCATGCACCCAATAGGATGATGGCTCCCAAAATTTTCACTATTTGGAGCCCAAAGGACACAAGCATGGACGAAAAACAAATGTATATGAATGCTTATTTTTCGGATGTTGTGCATAGTAAGAATTATGTGGGGAAGTCTAAGTCCACTTGGACTTGGCTTCCAAAGGTCTAATCCCTTGGACCCAATGACCTTGGGTACCATGATATGAAATTTTCTATCTTTAGGTACTCAAGGAAAAGAAAAAGAAAAGGAGCAACAAATTTAAATTTAGCTCCAAAGGGAATTGGATACTCGATAGCGGGTGTTCAAAACACATGACGGGTGAGCTCGATTGCTCTCCGGAGTGGTTCCCATTGCGAATGGAAACCGCGTCGTATTTGGAGGCAACGAGAGCGGAACCATCATAGGTGTTGGTAAAGTCGGTAACCCCTCTAAACCCTTAATTAGTGATGTTTATCTTGTTAGTGGTTTAAATCATAATCTTATTTCAATAAGCCAACTTTGTGACAAAGGTTACAAAGTTAGTTTTGCGAAAGGATTGTGTCATATTTTAAGAAAAGATAATGATAAATTATTATTTTCCGGAACTCGTCATAAAGACATTTATATTTTGGATCTTCCGAAGTCATATGAACAATGTCTCGTTGCCAACACAAGTGAACAACACTTATGGCATCGACGCTTTGGACATGTGAACTTTGGAACACTTTATACGCTTTCGAAATTAAATTCTATTAAAGGTTTTCCGAAGCTTGTTTTTGAAAAGAAAAGTTTTTGTGATTGTTGTCAACGTGGCAAGCTTCCTAAATCTTCATTTAAACCTAAGAAAAGCATCTCTACTAAACGGCCACTAGAGCTATTACATCTAGACTTATTTGGGCCAACTAGAGTAGCTTCCTTAGGAAATGCAAGGTATGGACTTGTCATCGTAGATGACTATTCAAGATTTACTTGGGTATTTTCATTGTGTAATAAAAATGAAGCTTTTGAAAACTTCACAATTTTTGTTAAGAAAGTACAAAATCTCTTAGGAACCACCATTGTCACTATTCGTAGTGATCATGGAGGTGAATTTGAGAATGAGTCTTTTGAGACATTTTGTGATGAAGTTGGTATTACTCACACCTTCTCTTTCCCTCGTGCACCTCCTCAAAATGGTGTAGTTGAGAGAAAGAATAGGACGCTAGTGGAGTGTGCTCGCACTATGCTTGATGATAGCCAACTTGGCCATCAATTTTGGGCGGAAGCGGTACACACCGCTTGCTATGTGTTTAATAGAATACTTTTGAGGCCCGGCACTAAACAAACTTGTTATGAATTGTTGTTTGGTAGGTTGCCTCAAGTTAAACATTTTCGTGTTTTTGGTTCGAAATGTTTTATTAAGAACACATATGGTAGTTTGGACAAATTCGATCCAAGATCCGATGAGGGGATTTTTGTTGGATATTCTTCGCGTAGCAAAGCCTACCGGATATTCAACAAACGAACCTCAACGATCGAGGAGTCGCTTCATGTCTCATTTAATGAAGGATTTGTTCCAACTAGAATTTCAAATGATAATGATTCTATGGATGTTTTATGTGATTCGTTTGATAATTCTAAGTCTAATGATTCTATTGATTCTATTGAGACTAACCCAACTAATGAAGTTGTTGAGAATGTTCCTAGTGATCAAGGTATTCCCAAACGGCTTCATTCGGTTCGTGACCATCCCCATGAGCAAGTAATTGGCAATATTCATGATAGTGTCAAGACGAGATCGCAAGTCCACCACTTCGCCAATAGTGCCTTTGTCTCATCAATAGAGCCAAAGAATATAGTTGAAGCTTGCGAAGATAGTGCTTGGATCCTTGCCATGGAGGAGGAACTCATTCAATTCGAGAGGAATGAGGTATGGGAGCTTGTTCCTTTGCCATCAAAGAACCACACCGTCATAGGGACAAAGTGGATCTTCAAGAACAAATCCGACGAAAATCAAGTCGTCATCCGGAACAAAGCTCGGTTAGTTGCTCAAGGCTATCGCCAAGAGGAAGGTATCGATTTCGAAGAATCCTTCGCTCCGGTAGCTAGATTAGAATCAATTAGACTTTTATTGTCTTATGCATGCCATAAAAATTTTAAGTTATTTCAAATGGATGTTAAAAGTGCATTTTTAAACGGAGATGTCGTTGAGGAAGTTTACGTTTCTCAACCTCCGGGCTTCATAAATGAAAAATTTCCAAATCATGTTTTTAAACTAAAGAAAGCTCTTTATGGTTTGAGACAAGCTCCTCCAGCTTGGTATGATCGCCTAAAGAATTTTCTTTTGGATTTGAATTTTAAAATGGGCGAAGCCGATTCTACACTTTTTGTTAAGCATGCGAATAATGATATTTTATTAGTTCAAATTTATGTTGATGATATCATTTTCGGTGCTACTAACTTCACTCTTTGCGAAGAGTTTTCTAATGTTATGAAGGAACAATTTGAGATGAGCCACATGGGCGAACTCAAATATTTCTTAGGTCTCCAAATTCGCCAAATGAACGATGCAATCTTCATCCACCAAACGAAGTACACGGTGGAGTTGCTAAAGTGATTTGGAATGGAGAATGCCTCCGGGAAAAAGACTCCAATGAGCACGACTACGCATCTCGACAAGGATACGGGTGGTAAGGATGTAGGCATTCGTCTATATCGAGGTATGATAGGTAGTTTACTTTATCTTACCGCAAGTAGGCCCGATATTATGTTTGCCGTATGCATTTGTGCTCGTTATCAGTCTCAACCTAAGGAGTCTCACTTAGTAGCGGTAAAGCGTATTTTCCGTTATCTAAGTTACACCTTAGATTTTGGATTACTTTATCCGAAATCTAGCACGTATGAGTTAGTCTCATACAGTGATGCCGATTATGCGGGATGCAAATCCGAGAGGAAAAGTACTAGTGGCACTTGCCATTTTCTAGGAAATTCTCTTGTCTCTTGGTTTTCCAAGAAGAAAAATTCCGTATCACTTTCAACCACCGAGGCGGAATATATTGTCGCCGGTGCCGCTTGTGCCCAGGTTCTTTGGATGAGACACACTTTGAAGGATTTTGGTATTCACTGTGATACTAGCCCTATCATGGTGGATAACCAAAGTGCTATCTGTCTTTCAAAGAATCCGGTGCACCATTCCCGATCAAAACACATAGATGTCCGACACCATTTCTTAGATGATCATGTTGCTAAAAAGGACATCATTTTAGTGTACGTTGAAACCCAAAAGCAAATCGCCGATATTTTCACGAAACCCCTAAAGGAGGACTCCTTTGTGCGGTTGCGTCGAGAATTGGGGATTATGGGTGAATCCGAGATATAGGATTCATATTTCATTCAATTATCTTGCATGCTATTCGATTTCGCGATATTTTGTTCATGCTAGATTAATTGAATTCTTGGGAATTTTATGTGATATATTTGAATTTATGATCGAATTCGTATTTGAAAGTCGTATTTAAGATTTCGACGTTTTATGGGGTAATTTAGATGACTAATGAGTGAGTTATGATGTTTCATCCAAGTGGTTTGTGAAGAGAAATCAATTATAAACTTTTGGACTCCTCTAGTCGGTCTAAGTTCACTTGTCAACCGACTAGATGCTCATCTAGTCGGTCAGCAAATGAACTCAGACCGACTAGATCAAGCCTATATCTAACTCCTATCATTTTCTTTCGTTAGTCGGTCACAGTACTTTTACCGACCGACTAGATTGAAAACTAGTCGGTCAGTGAATATACTGCGACCGACTAATTCTTGCCCTAGAAATTCATCTGAGCTACTGTTTTGACTTAGTCGGTTCAAGCTCATTGACCGACCGACTAGATCGTAATCTAGTCGGTCAGTGCTTGAACTGTGACCGACTAAGTGTGTTAGGGCAATTGAGTCTTTTCGCTTCCCGACCGACTTATACTCGATCTCGTCCGACTAAATTCTCATTTAGTCGGTCTTCTCACTTGCTCCAGCCCGAAAACCCAAAACCCTCAACTCGAAACCCTTCGTCTTCCGGCCGTTTCTCCGTCGATCGCCGCCATCCGCCGCCGTCGACTCCACCTCCTAGGTATCTCCCTCCCTCTCCTAGGTCGATTTCCTATTCTAAGGTTGTCTCTCCTTGATTTCAAGCTCTAGATCCTAGGGTTTCAATTTCTAACCTAGGGCTTGTGATTTTCGAATTTCTTGATTTCTAGGGTTGTTAGCTTGTGATCTCTAGGTTGTTAGTGACCTAATCTTCGATTGCTTGTGCTCGTAGTGCTATGGCTAAGACTCGTATTCCGATCGCCTCTTCCGGGGCCTCTCCTATGACCGTAGAACGACCTTCGGACCCTAGGAATCCCCCGAAACCTAAGCGTCGTGCCAAGTCTACCCAAGCCTCTCCATCGTCGCCCCCTCTTAAGAAGCCTAGGACTGCCACAGCTAAACCCCGCAAATCCAAGACCAAAAAGCCCATACCTCAATCTCCGGCTACTCCTCCCGATTCCGACACTGATTTTATCCCAGAGGATGAGCCTACTAGGGAACCCACTCCTCCTCCAAAGACCCGTAAGGCTAAGGGTAAAGCTCCTATGCCAGTCGGCGGTGTAGACATATCGTTGTGCCGCGATGACCCTCAGTGTCTCGCAGCGTACAACCGTATAGAGCACTGTCCACTGTTGTTAGAGCATTACGTTCAGTTTTCTGATTTCCTCGGCCTTGCTGATCTTCTGTCCTATAGTGGTCTTCTAGATTATCTCCGATACGACCCCAAGGCCAATCCCAAACCGTATCCTCGCCTCGTGAAATTGTTCTATGCCAATCGCATTCGAGGCCAGTACGATGCCAGCCACTCCATTGAGACGACTGTCTTGGGAACTCCTATAGTTCTCACGGCTGAAATCTTGGGGGAGATTCTTGGTTGTTCATCGTGTGGTCTCCTCCCTTCGGACATTTCCGTAGACGATATCTCTTCCTTGGATCAGACTGTTCTTTCTGAGATTGTCCAGGTTATCCCCTCCGCATTCATTGGTATTCCTTCGAAATCCTTTAAGCCGAATGCGTGGGTTCTTAACCTAATTTTGAAGTCTTGTCTTCTCCCTAAGTATGGATCCTCTTCTCTCCCTTCTCAGCCGTTTTTGAAGCTCATATACGCTCTTTTCTTGGGGTGCGAGATAAATTGGGCTCGCGT
>JAULAV010001265.1:0-35794 GCA_030789695.1 Scilla litardierei
ATATTTGAGTTAGTGGCTTATTATGGATTAGCGCATTCTTTTAACGTTCAATTATTCTCTTGGTTCTATAAGGGATCAACACAAGTTTCTTTCTTTCAAATATAAATGTGTATATTTTGGCTCTCTTAGAATATGTAACATCTAAGTCATACAATCAAGATCTACCTAGCAAAATAAGCGTAGCACCATATGTACAACATCGCATAAGATGCTATCGTGATAGCTCAAAAACTAGAGTGACGCTAAACAATATTGGTAACAGCATATGAGTTATCAATCTATGTAACACAATAAAGCTGTGGATGAGGTTCAGTTTTTAATCTCATTTTCTGGAATAGTTGATTTGGCGACTATATTAGTGCTACCTCTGTAAATTGTCATTTAAAAGATTTATCCCTAATTTTAACATAGGTAAAGAAAATTTTAGTTCTTCACCAATCATCCTCACTCCTATGTGTAGTAATTAGACACCTAATAACATTTAAGAGTGTACTAAATTCATCTACATCATTATCTGCATTATCAGTTTTCTCAGGTGAAATGTATTCTTCTTCAATTAATTCATCCTCGTTATTAACCTCTCCTACAAGCATGTTGCTATTAGGACACGAACTAACAGAGTGACAAAAGCCATGATATTTAAAACATTACACCTCTTTAGGTTTTTGTTGTAATGGTTTCCCAACATTAACCATTCTATTTACCTTTTTAGTAGTATTAGTTTTAGATTTAATTATGTTATCACCTGACAACTTAAATTGCTCACCAACTTTAAAAGTATGCTTCATCTCTATGAGAGCTCTCATGCATTTTAAATTTAAAGCTAAGATAAATGATTAGTATTATATACAGTGTGAAGAAGCATCTCATGCTTAATGTCAATCCAAAACGAAACCTAGTAAGGAAATATCAAGTTTCTTGTAGTTAACTCCAAAAAATAAGTCATTGAACTTAGCCGTGTATTTTTTAAAGTTATGCTTTCTTAACACAGATCGTTTAATTGTTTTTAATAAGCATCTCTATAGGTATGACACACATATATTTGAGTTTGACTTTCATTTTATTCTAAGCTAGTATAGGTCTCATATGCTCTCTCATTTTCTCTTGTTGATGTCCAGAAAATTTTAGCAGACCCCTATCAGATTTATTTTAGCAAATTAGACTTTTTACTCATTTGATATATGTTTGCATTCGAACAAATGCACCATCTCCACTAGCCAATTTGAAGAAAATTTATGTATCATATGTTCCATCAAAGTAAAAAGCACCAACCCTAATCCAACATGTAATGTTATCTCGTCCAAATTTATCCTTAAAATTCTCATCGTCTCTCGTTATTTCGGTTGTTTCCATTTCTGTTCATTCTAGATTCATCATCAAAGGTACTTTGTGCTTCATCCTCAAAATTTTATTCTTTTATTTTGTTCTCTATGGTTTTTAGGCAATCTCATATTCGATTTATGTCGGTTTTTAGTTTTAGGTATATCTTTTAAAGTTGATTTTCTAGCCTTTATATTGTATTATCATCCATATATGATCCTAAGATTTTGACACTACGTAATAACAATAACATGCGGTGTTGTAATATCCCTAACCTGACCATATATATTATCATGAAATAAAATTTCTTTCAATGCAAATAATGATTTTTTAAGGATTTTATGAATTTTCCAGAATTTTATTAATTACATATGTGTTATTTTCTATGTAATAATTCTTTTAATATATTTTCCTTTTAATATTTCTTAATCTATTTTCCAAAACCCAACTTCTATTCATTCAACCCAAGCCCAACAGAGTTGTTCCCTCTCTTTTCTCTTCGCGTTCTCATTTCTATTCTGTTTTTTGTTTTCCTCCAGCCCCAGCCTAGGCCCGCTGCCTCCCCACTTCTCTGTCTCCTTTCTTTTCTTTTCTTTCTTTTTCCAAAAATCCCACAACTGAGCACATTATTTCCCTTTTAAATTTTTCCTCAGCCACTAACACTCCCCAAAGCCCACAACTTACCATCCTTATTTGTTTCCTTAACCCAATTCCCTTCAAATCCTAAAAATTATCTCTCCCCCCTCAATTCCCCTCAGCCGACACAGGCCGATCCCGCTCCATCGTTTCCCCCTTCGTGCGTGAATCATGTCATGATACTCAATTAACTTCTCTCTCCCCCTTATTAACTCCACCGATGACCTTTTGCCCGCCTTCACTGTGATTCGGCAACTCCTCGTGTAATCCATACGCGGGCGTGATCCACGCCTGTTGTAGCTCCATTTACTCCTCCAACGCTCTGTCGATGACGTGTCGATTTCATGTCCACCTATCGGTTCTATATTTAACATCCTCCTTTTTCAAGGGTTTCATGCAAAGAAAAATATCTCTCAAAATTTTCAACTCTCTGGTTTTTTGGGTTTTGATCTTGATTTGAGATTGGATCTACTCAAAACTCTCACCTTTCTTTCAGATCGAGCAGTCGCAGTCAACGAATGGCAAGGCGATGAGGTTCCATCGGCATTTCGAGGGGTTATCGACGTGATTTTATCGGTGAACGGTAGATCGCATTAATTCATTATCTTTGGGTTTAATTTTTGAGTATTTTTCCTCTTAATTGCTATGATGAAATCTGAGCATGTTGTATTTTAGGTTTGATGATTTGTTAAGGGGTTGAATCCCTGAGATTTGGAGGCCTTACAGCCATTTTCGGGCCCTGCGGTGACGCTTGTCGCCGCTCTTGCCGTGGTTATGTTTGTGGGTTCTGTTTTTCTCTTGCAGTTGAGCTCTGCGGCACCCATGTCGCTACCTCTTCTGCTGCCTGCGAACGTGCTCTGTCTCTGTTGGTCTCGGCTTTGTTCTGTTTGGACATCATGCGGTTAGTTGCTATGATGAAATTTGAGCATGTTGTATTTTGGGTTTGATGATTTGTTAAGGGACTGAAGCACTGTGATTTGGAAGCCGTACAGCCATTTTCAAGCCATGCTCGCCACCGCTCTTGCCATGGTTATGCTTGTGGGTTTCGTTTTTCCCTTGCAATTGAGCTCTGCGGCACCCATGTCGCTACCTCTTCTGCTGCATGTGAACATGCTCTGCCTCTACTGGTCTCGGCTTTTTCCTGTTTGGGCCTCATGCGACTGGTTGCCCTTCATGTGGGTTGCTCTGTCTTTTTGGACCTCTTGCACCTCGTCTCTATTTTCTGGGGCTCCCAGCCCCTGTTTTGTTTCTTGGGGCTCTCGGCCCCTACTCTGTTTTCCTGGGGCTCTCTGCCCTATTCTGTTTTCCTGGGGCTTTGCCCATTTGCCTCTATTGCCATGGGTTTGCCCATTTGCCTCTGTTGTCATGGGCCTTGCCCTTGCTTCAATTGCCTATGTGCTTAGACTTTATCCTTTGTTGGTTGCTGGCTTTCGGTTCATGTTCACCGTAGTATTTGTAATTCAGATCTTTCCTAATTTTCAGTTCATCATGCATAATTATATTGATGAATCTGAAATAAAACCATAATGCCTTAGAGCTGAATATGAATTGATGGATTTCGACTCTATATATTGATCAAGGATGATATTTACACTAAATCAAAACATGAGTTGTCCCTTAAAATATTATGGAATTACATTTAAGCATGCAAGTGATTAGAAAACTTTACTGACATCAAATTAGGATGCATAGTTTGGTTTAGGGCTATGATTGGAAAGTGATATTGAAATAAATTGACATTGTTTTCGGGCTATGATTGGAAAGTTATATTCAAATAAATTGATATTGTCCTTATATGTGGCATAGTGGTGGATAAATAGGCTTGTTCAAAATATGAAATGCAACGACTCTTAAACCGTTGGAATCATGGTTATAAATAGACTTGGAATGCATAGGACCTCTACCATGTAGACTAATTATGAGGTGATTATCTGGACTTTTAGGAGACCATCTCAAATATTATATTATGATTCATGCCAAAGTAACTCTACAATAAAGAAATGGAAAGTATCACAACTATTAATGCTACGACCTTAACAACCTTATGACATGTAAAGTCTGAAAACAATGACAAAATGACATTAGTTATCGTCCTTTAACAACACTCAATTTGACACGGAAAAACGTATATCATTTACATAGTTCTCGTTACACCATAACATTACATTGAAATGCTCTTACTACATGATTCACATACAACTTGTTCACGTCCTGTTCACGTCCTAATAGTAATTAACAATGACAATATACATGATCGTTTTACATAACATAGTTGCAATGGATATTACATAATGGTCTCCTGCTTTGGATATTGTATCTGGATATTATGCACGGCTGCATGTTCCTGATATTGTATCTGTTTCGTGTGATATTGCACACTAATACATGCTCATGATACTGTATTTGTTCACTGATTAGTATATAGTGATTACAGACTCTAGATATTGTACACGTTCATGAGTGTGAACTAAGTGCTACATATGACAAAGTATCACGAAACACCGGGGCCATATCTTGGATCCATATGAACCATCTCTAGAATCTTTTTGTTTATATTGACACTTGAAAAACTACTCCCGAATAATTGATTGTTATACATGACACTAAATTTGGCACATGGTGCATACACTGTACTTAGTACATAGACTCATTGGGTTTCTAGGATAACTCATATTAAAGAGTGCGAGAGCAACTAGAGCCATGCTTTTGACCGAATTGGTTGATTCCAGCATAGTATTTGATATCCGACTGAGTCCCTTCACAGTATTTGTTTAGACCCGTACCATTATCGTCACATATTTATCCAAAGTCTCATTTCAGTATCTGTTTGGATTGCGACTGGGTGAGCGTTCCTGTGATACAAGTTGGACTCCTGCTTGCATATCGTACCCTCAAATATAAGTCATAGTACTAATATATGGTATCACAGTCTAGCATACAAGATAGTGCTTATATGATATATATGATACTTGGTCTTATCATTATGGTTTCTTAATGTCATGCATTGATGATCATTGCTATAATTAATGTTCTTGTTACTTGGTAGTATTGTGATACTAATATACCTCTTGACATGTTTTGTATTGTCAAGTTACAACAGCTACCTTATTGTTTAATGTTACTATTCATGTCTCACATGCTTCTCATTTAATATTGTCATATTGTTGCTTTACCATTCATATTGTCCTATTTAGTCATATTTTTACTAACAGCTCGAATCCCAGAATACTTGGATTATTGTAATCTACTCTAACATAGCAGTTTTATTGTTTTTGTTGATTCCTTTATGTGCTAACCAAGAATTTGAAGAAGCTCCATTCTATGAGGAAACTGAGTTTGTCATGCAGAATAATGAATTCTGAAATCAAGTCCTTAGTGGACCAATCCAGTTGTTTTCATGTTTTTTTAAATTAGTATAACTTTTGTAGGCATCCAAACTGGATACTCCTATATTGGTACATTTTTGTTGTTAACTATCTTGTTTTTAGTGATAACCAACAAGACCTGCTCTGCATGTGAAACTGTCGTGATTCTTGAGAAGCGGGGCATGACAAGTGTCAATCAATCCAACATAAATGCAAATGCAAGATCATAAACACCAACTGGATGCATGCGCTAATAATACAAATAAATTAAATTTCTATGGTCCATACCTATAAGATAAAATGCAATCCTAAACATGCAAATGTAACATATAAATCGAGACTAGAAAATAATATAATACCAATGATATCAATTAATTTGAATGAAATCTAATAGAAAATTATTTCGGAATTTAATTAAAAACTTGATGAAACTAAAGGTTATCTGGAGTAAAAATCAACTTTGTAGTATCATGTAAGGCCTCTAGAACTTGTAATACTTTGACCTATCAGGGCCGAAAGTTTTGTGTGAAGAACTCAATCATACATCAAAATACACTAAAAATACAACTGAATTACAGAAAAATCCAAAAAATCTAAAGAAACTGAGAAGTTGTACAGTAGTAATGGCTCGACCTGGCTAGTCAATAGTTGGCTGAGCTGTTGACCGATCAATAACTCAGTCAACTCGGGCCAGCTCTGGTCGACTTCGTCTGCTCGAATCGGTTCTAGTCGGCTCAATCGGCTCGGGTCAACTCAGTCAGCTCGATCGACTCGACTAAGCCAATGAACAATGTTGGCTGAACTAAGCCGATGCACGGTATCGATGACTGAAATCGGCTCGGCTCGCCATGGCTCCCGACGAAAATGGTTTTCTGGAGCTGCTATTCTAGCAATTCGACACTGACGAGATTTTCAACTGTTTACGACAACAAGCATCGGTGATTTTTAGTGCTTCAGATTCGGTATGATGTGGCACATCTTTTGATGTGTTTGGGAGATGCTGTTGCGGTCATTGGCGATGGTGGCATCGACGATGTGCAAGTTAATGGCGATGGGGGCTTCAGAGGCCTGTGAGAAAGGCGGTGGTGATGTCGAAATGATCTAAAATCAATGGGGGCGACGACAGACGCAGCAACACTGTTTCTAGGGTTAGGGTTTTTCTTTTTGTTTTTTGTGTTCCTTTTTGTTTTTGTCTCTTTTCTAAAAATATTTTTTTGTTTCTTCTTGAAGTTTTTATCGCTTTTTTATTCTCTCTCTTTTTTATTTTTTGTTGATCTCTCTTTTTTTATTTGATTTTTTCTCCCTTTTTGTTGATTATTTTAGGAAAACCATAACAGAAAAGAAGACACAAAATTTTGGCTCTGATACTAAGTTTAACGCAAAATAGAAGCATGAAGTGGTTGGCTACAGATTTATGACAGAAGTAAATTAGAAATTTGATAACTATTTGCCTCACGCCCCACATATCTAATGATCACCAACTTGCACATCTCGCACAAGATTTTTCAAACCTCTCGCACAGGCAACTAAGCTCACTCCGCACTCCAACACAAAATATTTATTTTTTTTGGAAAAACTAAAAGTTTATACCAATTTTTTTCTATTCTTCATTGATAAAAATAAACAAGTTTATGGTCTTCATATAGACTTACAACTTGGATTTCAAAAATCACATCCAATGTGAGATAAAAACTCTAAAATAACTAAAAGACCTTAAAAATAAAAGTCTCAAAAAGCCTCCAACTCTATGATAAATAAAATAACCAAAAGACTCAAAATAACTAGAATACTCAAAGGAATTAACTTTATCTCTATTTAAAATCTTAAATAAAAAGACTATATCTGAAATTCAAGTTGGATCAATATCAATTCCCCGTTACCTTTGATGTCCTCTTGTGCTGACGATATTTGATAGTGTTGTGGCATGTGGCTGTAGATTTTTTTATAGTCACAAAATCAATGTGTGTCCCTCTTCTGACTTCATTTGAGGAGAGGGTTACTTATGTATCTCTCTCTTTTAACTTGCATGAGGATATAAGAAGGGGGCGTTCAACCATATGAATTTTCCAAACCACCTTGGAGGTGGCATTCTCTTAGCTCTTTTTTCTTTCCTATCGAATTGCTTTGGCTCTCCTTTGCCCCTTTGATCCTCTCGGCTTAGGATCTCTTGTTCTAGTTTTGTCCTATAAGCCCAAAGTTTCTTTGGAACTCATTGAGTTTCAATCCTGGCTATGAGCTTGTCCATTATCTTAGGCATCTTGATCACATGTTTTGTTTGACTTATACATTATGCATCTTGTTGATCATAACTGTAATGGTGGTGTCTAGACTAACTTCACTCATCTTAAGCACGTCATCTTTGACATCTCTTTCAATACTTTCTTAAATATTTCCTTTCTGACTGCTTGATGCGCAAACAATGGATTGGGACTTCTTCTTCGCATTGCCCCAAATTGTTGTGTGAAAATACTCGCAAGTTGCTTACAGCTGAAGACTTTGGGGCTTAAAGGTGTTCAACCAATCTAGAATGACCTTGCGAATGGTGAAAAAAGTGCAATATTGAATGCATTCCACAAGCCAATGTAAATACATCGCCTTATGATAGCTAGCATATGTCATGGGTCTCTAGTTTTTAACAAATTGGTCTAAATGAGGAAACCAAAAATCCCAGTGGTAAAGACACCTCAATGTTGTCTTGTGTGAATGGGGATCTGTTAGTTCATTCTTCGGGGGCCACTCCCTTTCATTTTGTGCCTTTTTCTAATTCCTCCAGTCTCCCATCATTTGAGGAGCTCTTTCTAGTACGTGTTCTCATATGAACCAGTGATTTCATATTCTGAGGTTGACTGTATTTGTGACCTCATATTCTCAGCACAAATAGTAGTGGTTATTCATATCCAAAAGTTTGTTTTGCAAAATTATATAAAAATGTGATGCAAATCAAATGTTCAAGAACAAAATAGCATCCACTGTGAATAAAGTCCAAAACTCAATTAGCTAATTTAATTGGAGATTACATAAATGAACAAAACTATTAAAATTTTCTGCTGACTTATATTTCCATTGTTTTGCTCCTTCCGAACTTCAAACTGCTAAGTTAATCAAATTCTATTACTACTTGGTTGCAGCTAGTATGTATATTTTAGAATGCTACCCCTCTGTATTATAATACTGTCCTAGTAAGATTTACAACTTTTCATTATCTTTAGAAGTATAGCTTTAAGTATGTATGATCGCAGAGTTAGCATAAGCTACCTTCTCAATTGGGGAAACACGTTCAGGGGACACTAAGCCAGCTTTGGTTTGACTTGCTATGCTACACTAGGCTTATACAATGCACTCCATTTTTTAATAGAATCCAACATAAATTCATTCTTATTTTGACATATCTACATGCTCCCAAGTCACTCAATATCAGACTGAATTCCATAAATAATATTTTAAGAATCGAACCAATCTTTCAACCCCTCCAATGAACTTTTTCCAAATTTCCCAATTTGCTATAAAATTCTCAACAAATATCACCTACTACAATAGTAAACTATTTTTGCCACCAAATTTTAACTCAAAAGCACATACAACACCTCCTCCCAATATTCATTTTTTTCCAACAACACCCCTAGCTGATGTATAATCTGTATCATTTCAACCCCTTACAGACTATGACCATCTGTTGGTCACATGACTATTTTCATGAAGAAACTACCTTATCTTTTACAAACAACCCCCTATAGAATAGGGGGGAAGAGAATACATTCCTAACGAATTCAAAAAATTAAACTTAAATGGCAATTTAGTTATTAAAATCGATATGTCTATCCTTGAACTAAATAAAAGTCCAACCACAATACTAATTCTCTCTTTATACGTATCCCTAACCTAAACCCAGAAACTTATCACTGACTTTACACCTATGCCTAATTGAAACCCATTCTAAACCTGATGCAATATTTTTTCAGTAAATTATTGATGTGATTCAGGTAACAATAGGCCTGAAAATGGTCTGATTTACAATTAATAATTGAAAAGATATAATAGAGGTTGGTTTACAAAAATTTGGATTTAGAACTTTGGGCATGATTTGAGATAGGATTGTGTATATAATTAGAATTTTGGTTACAATTTGTATTATGAATAGGGATAATAATAGAATTTGATATAAGCAAAGAGTCATGTTGTTTAATGGGATACTTTTTAACAGTGAATTTGGTGGAGTAATTAGAAATGATATCAAGATTCAAATTATGTCTTGTAAATCTTCGGTTACATAGATATATGATTGTGGGCATTCCCGTGCATTGGGAGCAAAGAATGTGGATTTCTCATATAAGAACTTATTGTCTAGATGCATGTTGCACAAAACAAGCCTAAAATAGAAGAATATGGACACTGCACCACATGTCGGTCTCTTGTGCAAGCCCCTATTTACTATCTAGGATACGAGGAACCGCTAAATCTACCTGCACATTAATGTTAATATTGAACCTATAAAATGTCAATGTGGATGAACATACTAAGCATGATATGCATACAACTTGAATCAAACACTTACAGCCTTTTAAAAGATGCTCTTGTGAAAGACTATCAAATCGTTGCTTCAAAGCTTTATTTTCTACGCTCAATATCAGGTTTTGCTGACTCAAAAATTCATATTTTGCAGACATTTCCCAGCATTCTGCCTGTATGCAAAACCCGCATGGTAAGATATTGCTGTAGTGAAGATGATCAAGAAATTCGTTCATCTTTTTGTCAAATATATGTCAGAAGAGATGTTAACCCTCATTCAAAACTTGCCTGTAATACTTGTACATTTGTTTCCAGCTCAGCAATGTATTGGAGTTTCCTGACTCGTGATCGCTGAGCGAATTGCCTGCATCAATAAGAAACATGATGTATAAATGAAAAGGTAAAAATTAATTTAATAAATATCTAAACATTCATCAAATTTATTCACAGCACTGAAATATTATATGATCATATTAGGCACATAACAATTAAGAATAACTCATAATTCTACAAATGTGTTTACAGATAGATCAATCAACTAAACTAGATATTTGCATTTTCAAAAAACTGCTAATATTTCTAAATTATAAAAGGGAAACTAGATTGGTGAGATAGAGACTCCTTACGAAGACTTCAAGGCTAATGCAGGATAAGAACTAAGCTTCCTTCCTAACATTACAATATTTCCTTCATCTTATCTAAAAAAATGTTTTGATACCTATTTTTATACCGAAAGACAACCCCAGGTACAATTTCGAGATCTACTGAGAATAAGATAGAGAAGAGACAGATACAAGGCTAGGATAAACAGAACCGATTATGGATAGTAGGAAACATGATTCTATTAGTCTCCTTTTCAAGTTACATTATCCCTCAAAGACTACTGCAATTACATGATCAATTCAAATAATTTAGTGAGTAAGATACTGATACGATTTGGGGGTCAAATCGTATTTAGGGCTGAATTTAAAAGAGGAAAAATGGAAAAGAGAGGAATTTATATTGAAATACGAAGAACAATAAGATAGATTTGATCTTTTTCTGGAGAGATCACTCCCTAACTTGAATTATAGGATCAAGTCTAATCCCCTACTAACCCTAGCCGTCACGGCACTCTAATCTCAATTCTTCGATAATGAACAACTAGGGGTTTTGGGGTATTTATAGGACTCATCTAATCATTGCTAAGCGCACACACCGTGACTTAAGCAATGACTAAGATACTACAAAGCAAATACTAAACTAAGGAAGATAAAGTGGATAGCTCTAATCCCGGCTCGTGCCCGCTCCACTCGTCGTGCCCGATCTCTGGTGTCTCCTCTTGTAGACGACCGCATCATTACTCCCCCCCAAAAAAACGAACCTTGTCCTCAAGGTTGTAGTCTGGGAACTGAGCCCTGGTGGTATCCTCCCGCTCCCAAGTAGCCTCGTGGTCAGGCAACCCCAACCATCTTACCAGCACCTCCCGACCGCCCCCCTCAGTGTGTCGTACCTGTAGAATATCCTGGGGCGCCATCATCACCTCCGAGTCGGCTGTCAATGTAGATGGCAGAGTGGCCACTGGTGTCTGCGCTCCAACCGCTCGTCGTAACTGAGAGACGTGAAAAACTGGGTGTAAGGCATATCCTGGGGGCAACATTAGTCTATATGCCATGGGCCCAATCCTCGCCTCTATCTGGAAAGGCCCGTAAAACAGCGCGGCCAGCTTCTCGTTACGGCGTCGGGCTAGTGACCTCTGCCGATACGGTCTCAGCTTCAGATAGACCCGATCCCCTACTGCAAACTCCACCTCTCTACGATGTGCATCTGCCTTGGCTTTCATAAGCTTCTGAGCCCTCGTCAAATGCTTCTTCAGCTCCTCCAAAATTCCCTCTCGCTCCTCGAGGTACTGATCCAACTGGGACACCGGGGTCGTCCCACAACGATAATGGATCAGCGCTGGTGGATCCCTCCCGTATAGCAACCGAAACGGTGTCGTCTGTGCGGCTGAATGGAAGGAAGTATTGTACCAATACTCCGCCCACGCCAGCCATCGATACCAACTCCGAGGGCAATCCGATGCAAAACAGCGAAGGTAGGTCTCAACGCTCCTGTTGACGACCTCCGTCTGTCCATCCGTCTGGGGGTGATAAGCTGTGCTCCTCCTCAGAACGGTCCCCTGCACTCTGAACAACTCCCTCCAAAACTGGCTCATGAAGACAGTGTCCCGATCTGATACTATGGACTCGGGGAACCCGTGTAGACGCACCACCTCCAGCATAAATGCCGTAGCCACTGTCACTGCAGAGTAAGGATGTTTCAGCCCAATGAAGTGTCCATACTTGCTCAGTCGGTCTACCACCACCAAAATCACCGAGTATCCTTCCGACTTGGGTAGCCCCTCCACAAAATCCATACTGATCCCCTCCCAGACCCGCTCAGGAAGAGCTAAAGGTTGCAGCAGCCCTGCTGGTGCCATGGCCAAGTATTTGTGACGCTGGCAGACGTCACAACGGCCTACCATCTCTGCGATGTCCTTCTTCATCCCCCTCCAGTACAACTCCCTAGCCATCCTCATGTATGTCTGCTGGATGCCAGAATGCCCCCCTATTGCGCTCCCATGGAATTCCTGAAAAATCAGCGGAATGTGCACTGAACCCCGCGGTATCACCAACCTTCCCGGATACAACAACCGACGTCCCTCCACTGAATAGCCTGGGTGCTCAGTCAACCCCTGAACCAAATCCTCTCGGACTCTAGACAACTCCTCGTCGGCCTCCACCTCCCTCCATAAAGGCTCCCAATCCGCTAGCAGTGGTACTGACAAGGCTGCTAAGGACGTAACCTCCTCCCGTCGTGATAGCGCATCCGCAGCCTTGTTCTCCAACCCGGGCCGATAGTGTATCACAAACTTGTAGTCCACAAGCTTAGATAACCACTTCTGATAGTCTGCCGCCACCAATCTCTGCTCCAGTAAATATTTCAGGGACCTCTGATCCGTGCGCACAATAAATGGCCGCCCCAGCAGGTACGGACGCCACTTCTGAATCGACAAAGCAATCGCCATCAGCTCCCTCTCATACACGGACTGCTGCCTCGCCCGTGATGACAAAACCTGGCTGAAGTAAGCCACGGGCCGCTGATCTTGCATCAACACTGCTCCCAGTCCGTACCCCGAAGCATCTGTCTCAACCACAAAGGGTCTGCTAAAATCAGGAAGAGCCAGTACCGGAACGGTCGTCATCGCCCCCTTCAGGGCCTCAAACGCCGCAGTCACCTCCTCGGTCCACTGAAACACATCCTTCTTCAACTGCTCAGTCAGAGGCCAGGCAATGGTACTATAGCCCTGCACGAACTTGCGGTAGTACCCCGTCAAGCCCAAAAATCCCCGCAACGCCTTCAGTGTAGTTGGCCGCGGCCAATCTAGCATGGCCTCTATCTTGCTCCTATCAGCTGACACCCCTGCTGCTGAGACCACATGCCCCAAGTATTCCACCTTCGCCTGGGCGAACGTGCACTTCTTCTTATTGGCATACAGCTGGTGGGCCTGTAGCTCATGTAACACTGTCTCCAAGTCCCGCACGTGCTCCTCCACTGTCCGGCTGTACACCAAGATGTCGTCGAAGAACACTAAGACAAACTGCCGTAGGTAAGGCTGGAATATCTTGTTCATCAACGACTGAAATGTAGCAGGTGCATTCGTCAACCCAAAGGGCATGACGAGGAACTCATAATGCTCCTCATGAGTCCTGAAAGCAGTCTTCTGTACGTCTTCTGCCTTCATCCGGATCTGATGATAACCCGACTTCAGATCAATCTTCGAAAAGATCGATGCCCCATGTAATTCGTCTAACAATTCATCTATCACCGGTATAGGAAAACGGTCTGCCACCGTCTCCTTGTTGAGGGCACGGTAGTCTACACAAAACCTCCAGCTACCGTCCTTTTTCTTCACTAAGAGCACCGGGCTAGAGAACGGGCTAACATTTGGCCTAATCACTCCCGCCTGTAGCATCTCCTTGATCAATCGCTCGATCTCATCCTTCTGGACATGCGGGTACCTGTATGGTCGGACACTGACGGGCGCTACCCCCTCCCGTAGCACGATGGCGTGCTCGTGGTCTCTCTGCGGTGGAAGTCCCTGCGGCATCTGAAAAACGTGCACATAGCTGTCCAACAACTCCTCCACCTCTGGTGGTGCCCTCTGCTCCTCTGCCTCTGCCCCAAACTCCTGGTAGGACACAAAATATGCCTCTCCTCCTATCGACACTGCCCGAGCCAAGGACTTCAAGGATGCTGCGCGACAACACAGACTGGGGTCCCCTAGCAAAATCACAGTCCTTCCGTTCTCCCGATACTCCATCCTAAGCATCTTCCAGTTGAACTTGGTGTCGCCTAATATCTGTAGCCACTGCATCCCCAATACCAAGTCAACCTTTCCCAGCTCCAGGGGGTAACAGTCTACCACCACCTGAGCTCCCCGTACTGCCAGAATCACAGCCCTGCAGACACCCCTGCTCTCCTCCCTCTGGCCGGTGCCCAAAATCACCCCAAAGGTGGCTGTCTCACTCACTTCTAGCCCCACCTGCTCCACCAACTTCCTGGAGATGAAGTTGTGGGTCGCCCCACTGTCTATCAATACCGTCACCTCCTGGGCTGCTAACCTGTCCACCAGCTTCATGGTGTGATAAGGAGTAAATCCCACCACGGAGCTAAGAGAAACCTCCACGACGTCTAAGTGCTGGTGTTGTTCTGCCACAGCCTCCTCCCCATCGAGTATAATAGTAATATCTTCCTCTTCTTCCTCCTCAGCCGCCACCTCCAACTGCATGGCTCGTCCTGCACACCGATGCCCCGGAGTGAACCGCTCATCGCACTTGAAGCACAGCCACTTGGCCCTGCGCTCCCTCATCTCTGCCTCGGTCATCCGACGGGTCTGCCCTCCAGGTCTGGTCTCCGCGGCCGGGATCCCGGTCGTAACCTTAGGTACTGCTGGCAGAACTGGGTTACGTGCCGTAACCCCGCCCCACACTCCTCTAGACCTTCTCTCCTGAGTCTGCCTGTCCTCCACCCTCCTGGCTAATCGCATCATGGCTGCCAACCCCTGAGGGTCATGCACTCCTACCTCTGCTCTCACGGATGGCTTCAACCCCTTCAAAAAGTTCCCCTCCATTAATTCCGCTGACACCCCCTCCACTCGGCTCGAGAGTGTCTCGAACCTCGAGATGTAGTCACGCACGGTCCCCTCCTGTCTCAAGGCATATAACTGCTCAAACAGCCCGCCCCCGTGGGTCTCCTGGAACCTCTCCATCAGGCACTCTGTCAGTTCCCTCCAAGTCCGTATCGGCCTCTGCTTCTGGGTCCACCGGTACCACGCCAGGGCTTCCCCTTCGAAATTCAGTGCCACCGCCCTCAGCCTCTCTGCTTCAGCAAAGCCCACGACCTCAAAGTATCTCTCTACCTGGTAGATCCAGCTATCGGGGTCCTTTCCATCGAACAGTGGTGCCTTCAGCTTTCGCATATCTGGGGGTGTATCTCCTCGTAGTGGTCCTCCCCTGTCTGCCTGTCGCCTCTGGTAAGTATGATCCTCGGTCCTCCACTGTCCCACACCTTCCCTGGCCCTCCCATTGGCGAGTGCTCCTACATCGTCCCACTCGTCCACATGCTCCCTCCGGGGTCCTCCACATAGCCATCCTGCTTCGACGCCCCCAAAAGGAGGGAGGAAACCTCCCGCGGGCCCCAAGTGGGCCGCCCACCCTCCCCCGCCCCCAACTGGGGGCGGGTGTCCATCGGCGGGCCCTAGGAGGGCCCGCCCCATCATTCTGCCCCCCAATGGGGGTGGAAAGCCCCCCGCGCCCCCCGCCTGGGGGCGCCACCCATCGCCGCCCCCCAGGGGGCGGAAACACCCCAGCCGGCCCCGGATGGGCCCGCTGCTGTTCGCCGCCCCCGTAGGGGGCGGTAGCCCTCCGGCGGCCCCGTTTCGGGGCCGCCCGCCTTCGCCGCCCCCAGTCGGGGGCGGCCGACCACCGGGACCCCTTTGAAGGGTCCGCACGTCTCCCGGTTGCCTCGGATCACCCTCCCGTGAGGGAAATACTACTCCTTCGTCGCCGTTTCCAGGGTTTGTCCGTGAGATCAGATCTAAGGTACCCGACGATTGCGGATCTGGATCTCGCTGTAAAAACTGTGTTGTTGAAGCATCCTCGCTACCTCGGCAAACCCATCCTTCATCTCGCGCGAATGGCGCTCCGAGACCCGATTCAACTTCTCATCCACGGTTGCGCTCAAACCCGCCTTGAGTTCTTCCCTCATATCCGTCATCTCCTTTCGCAACCCCGAGATCTCCGCATGCAATCGCTCCTCCAGAGTTTTCGTCGCAGTCGCCCGTGTGCTCGCCATAGGATCGAGTGCTATGATACCAAAATGATACGATTTGGGGGTCAAATCGTATTTAGGGCTGAATTTAAAAGAGAAAAATGGAAAAGAGAGGAATTTCTATTGAAATACGAAGAACAATAAGATAGATTTGATCTTTTTCTGGAGAGATCACTCCCTAACTTGAATTATAGGATCAAGTCTAATCCCCTACTAACCATAGCCGTCATGGCAATCTAATCTCAATTCTTCGATAATGAACAACTAGGGTTTTGGGGTATTTATAGGACTCATCTAATCATTGCTAAGCGCACACACCGTGACTTAAGCAATGACTAAAATACTACAAAGCAAATACTAAACTAAGGAAGATAAAGTGGATAGCTCTAATCCCGGCTCGTGCCCGCTCCACTCGTCGTGCCCGATCTCTGGTGTCTCCTCTTGTAGACGACCGCATCAGATACTTAGAGGTTGACTCTGATGTGCAACACGGATGTTAGGGTCTTGTGGTGAAAGATAATTAGGGATTTGTGACCTCAAACTAGGAATTTTGATAGAATGTAGAAATTTGGGCGTTGCACCTGGGCAAATCCCTTGCGCACTTTTGCAACTCGCACACAGAGATTCGACACTAGAGTTTCTCGCAATCCAACTAGAATTCACAAATCAATTCCTCACTTGTCATAAGAAAGTTTTTGTACACACGTATTTATAGCAAAGAAAACAAAATCCTAACTAGACTCAAGCTCAAACTCCTAACTAAATCCAAAGTCTAAAATACAAGAAAGTTCTAAAGACTCTCAAAGTGAAAAAAATTAAAAAATCCAAAAAGAAATATAAAAGAAGTCCAAAACTAAAAAGAATAAAGAATCTAAAAATCTAAAAAAATCCAAAATTGAATTCACATTATTCTTACTGGCTTTGAAGAATTTGCCTCCTCGTGAATGGTGACAATGGTGAATATAAAGCACATCTAGGCATAGCTGAGCAATCTCATCTGATAAGCATGTCCATGGTGGTGCGGGTGAAGGATTGGAAATCAAAACTGCAAGTCAAACTATGGGCTACCACTAAGCTCTCTTAATATAGTCAACATGCAAGCATCAGAATCAATCTTTTGTTGAATTCAATGTGAATCGGTTATGCCAGGCATAATGCCTCTCCATATGTTCAAGAAGAACCTCTTCAGACAAGCTCTAAACATCATCTTATCCTTGACTATAAGCCTGCAAAACTTTTAAGGAATATGCAACAAGCTTGTGAGTATTATGGTCAACTTAAAAAATTTTACATGTCTTAGAATACATCTCATACAAATGATATGCATAGGGCTCGAAAAATGCACTAAGTCCATGACCAATGCCTAACTTTAACGTACTTTGAGCCAAGAGGTAAAATGACTTCTTGTGTGACTTGCCAATAATCATCCGATTATTTTTATCTTCAACTATAATTTTAGATTGACAAAGAGTAAACATAATTTTCTTTTCATGAACATGTTTGACCTCCCAGAATGTGAAACAACTAAGCCGCACAACCGTTGCATGTCTAACCGAATTAATGGAACATCCAACGACAATCCTGATGTCTCACAAACTGGATAGACACTACAAAATATTGGATAAACAGCATGCGAGTTCCTATTAACCCATGTAACATTGTATTATTGCACATGAGATCTAGTTTTAGGCCCATCTTCTCTAAGGCTGACTAGCCTGACTTGATAAGCCTAGTGGAATTATCTTCATCAATCATCGCTTTGTGAGACAAGTTTTCAATCTTGATATAGGTAAAGAGAATAATTAACTTTTCCCAATCTACCTCGCCTTTAGGTATAACAACTAGATGCTTAATGATATGCAAATAGGCACTAGATGCAGATTGATCCTCATTAACATCACTAGCACCTCTTCTAGCATAGAGATCTTCTTATCTATACCATTATCATCTATGTTACCATCATGAATCTTTCCAACATGTAAACTTTAATGGGGAAACCGATGGACAAAATAACCATACAATGACACTCGAAATATCGGGCCCTTTGGCATTTGTTGTGATGTCGTAGCAATCTTAGCATTTCCATTTGAATCTTTAGCGGCTGTGATCTCGGGTTTGGTCATGTTTCAAATGGATGCTTTGGTTACTTCATGTCTTTAAAAGTAGACTTTCTTTATAGTAAAACTTTCATTGACTCCAGGTTCAAGGTTAAGTGGAACGCTTGCTATACATGTTTCACCTAATGCAAAAATATCTCGTGCCCAAGGTCTGATCTAAGTCTGGAGCAAAACCTATCAAGGGTATACCGAGTGTCTTCTTTAAGCTTGCTTTTAACAAGTTGTCATATGTGGTCATATATTCATTCATAGGTAAATTCTATCAACGTAGGTCATTCAATTGTTCTAGAAGTTAATTTTATAAGTATAGAAAAGATAGTTTGCTATCAGCTTACATGTCCTTATAAGGTCTTCATATTCTCTCTTGCATTGCCTATTTATAGCAGTCAAGAAAATCCCAATTGACCTTACAAGTTTCATCTTAGTAAAAACAAATCATGCATTCATTAGGCTTCATGTGACCTATCTCTACTAACCAATTAAAAAGATTCAAGGTTATAGGTGCGACATCAAAAGAGGAAGCGTCCACCATGATCGTATTATGACATCGCCTCTCCTATATATTTTCTGTATGCTCATCATGCTCATCATGCCTCTTATGTTCTTGACATTTGCCTCAACCTTTAATATCATGACCCCAACAGTTTGTCCTATACCCATTACCATGCCCACCCTCTATTCTACTATAAGCCACCAATGTTAGTTTGCTTGCCTTTGAATCATGTTAGTGCACCCATAAGGGTAAGGTAATAGGTACAATTTATCTCATCTTTAAGTTCCAAGGAAAATCTATTAAGTTTCTCATCAAGTTTTTAGTCAACAAGTTTCCTAACTCAATTCTCTAAATTTTGGAATTCCAATGTATCCATGTTGGAACCTACTATCATATCACTGCATAAAAGCATGTGAGGGAATAATTACGGCCGATAATGCAATGCAAAGCAATCAAACAGATGGATGGTTATGCAAATCTAGATGCACAAAACTATACATATGCAACGATCGATAAAAAACAAAACAAAAGCCCAAGCGTTTGATCAATATATGTGAAACAAAATTACAACCTAAGATGATGATGTGATCATATATTGCAAGATAACGAAAGAAAGTGCAATCAACTATGATTGATCATAGTACTAGGACGTTAGGATCTAAAAAACAAAACTTCAACTCACTTGATGTACCAAAAGGTGAAAAGGAGCTTGTGTGTATTGCAAGGGTCGTAAAAATCTTTCGAGTTAATTTATAAGCTCAAAGTGAAAACTCCATGCAAAAGCTTGAAAAACAACCTTAAAATCAGTAAAAATAGCTTTTTGCCTGTAATTCGCAATAATCTGAGCCAGAGCCAATGAATAGTACGGCTCGAGTATCAGTCAATGAACATGTTTGGTCAAGTCAGCACCACGTTAGGAATGGAAGTGATAGAACTCGATGGAAATCTGAAACTTTATTAAGAAAAATTGAAAATAAAGTAAGACAGATGGCTACTATCAAAGGGGCAACCTCCCTCCAAGACGCCGATTGATAAGGGCCGTCCACACCTTCCCATAGAACTCGAAGAACTCTCTCTTCTATCTCACAAGTATCCAAAATAAGCATCCCTAGGGCGGGCCGATAATCCCCCTCTAATACTAATCCACTTCTTAACAAATTATAAGTATGCCCTTATTAGAATTAAAATAACAGAAATAAAGCCAAAGAATTGCGAATACGCCCCTGATTCATGCTTGTGGGCCGGTCCCTCTTCTGTCGCGCCACCGAACATAAGTGATGAGCCCATCACTACTCCCCCAAAAGAGCCACATTGTCCTCAAGGTGGAAGTCAGGAAACTGTTGTGCCATTACGTCCACTAACTCCTAGGTACTCTCGTGCTCAAGCAAGCCCTTCCACCGCACCAACATTTCTCTCTCCCCGGCGCTCCCTCTGCGTACCCTTTCAACTCCTCAGGCTCCAAGATCACCTCCATATCATCCGTCAATGTCTTCGGAAGTGATGGATGTGTATGTTCACCAATCGCCTGACGTAACTGGGACACATGAAATACATGATGGATGACCGATCGTGTGGGTAACTTCAATCTGTATGCAATTGGTCCCACCTTGGCCTCCACCTCGTAAGGCCCAAAGTATCATGGAGATAGCTTCGCATTCCTCCTATGGGCTAAGGACTTCTGCTTATAGGGTCTCAGCTTTAGGTATATCATGTCACCCACGTCAAATTGTACGTCCCTGCGATGTATGTATGCCCTCGGTTTCATGATCTGCTGAGCTCTAGCCAGCCAACTCCTCCAAAATCCGATCCCTATCTACCAAGTACTGCTCCACCCCCAAAACTGGGGTCGTCTCATGCCCATAATGCAACAAGTGTGGAGAGTCCCGACCATACAATATCCTGAAAGGAGTCGTTTGAGCTGATGTGTGATATGACGTATTGTACCAGTACTCTGCCCACGTCAGCGAACGATTCCACTCATTGGGGCTCTCTGGAATGAAACACCGTAAGTAAGTCTCAATACTCCTATTGACAACCTCAGTCTGGCCGTCCGTCTGGGGATGGTATGTTGTGCTTCGCTTCAACACTGTGCCCTACAGCCTAAAAAGCTCCTGTCAAAATCTACTTAAGAACACCTTGTCCCTATCAGAGACAATGGACTTAGGCGGCCCGTGTAAGCGAATGACCTCCCTCAGAGACACCTCTGCCACAGAAACTGCGTTGTAATGATACCTAAGTGGTATGAAATGTGCATACTTGCTGAGGCGGTCTACCACAACAAGTACCACTGTGAACCCTCTAGACTTAGGCAACCCATCAATGAAGTCGATGGATAGATCCTCCCAAACCCGCTCTGGCAAGGATAACAGCTGTAGCAAACCTCCAGATGGTTCAAGTGCTTCTCCATGGAACGACTGTACACAAGGATATCATCGAAAAACACCAGTACAAATCGTCTAAGGTAAGGGCGGAATACCTTATTCATCAAAGCCTGGAAGGTAGCAGGTGCATTCGTCAAACCAAAAAGCATGACGAGGAACTCATAATGGCCTTCATGTGTCCTGAAGGCCGTCTTGGGCACATCCTCATGCCACATCCTGATCTGATGGTAGCCAGATTTGAGGTCAATCTTTATAAAAATAGCTGAACCATGTAACTCGTCCAGGAGCTCATCAATCACGGTTATGGGGAACTTATTAGGCACCGTCTCCTTATTTAATGTCATGTAGTCCACACAGAAGTGCCAACTCTCATCCTTCTTCTTAACCAGCAGCACGAGATTGGAAAAAGGACTCACACTAGGCTCGATAACACCAGCCTAGACCATCTCCACCACCATCCTCTTTATCTCATCCTTCTACGCGCCTGTGGGTAGCGGTAAGGTCTCACACTGATGGGAGACACGCCCTCTCGCAAAACTATAGCATGCTCGTGATCTCAAGGCGGTGAAAGACCTCGATGCTCCTGAAAAACCACCTCATACTGCTCCAGTGACGCCTGCACTTCCCCTGGGATAGGCTGCCCACTACCAACCTCAGCTCCACCCTCTCATGCTAACGTATGCAGCTCCACCAGAAAACCACCCACCTCCGCCTGGATGGTCCTCACTATGGTCTTCAGCAAGACCAAAGCTCTGCAGAGACTGGGGTCTCCCTGTAGTACCACTGCTCTCCCGTCTTCCTGAAACTCCATCCAGAGCAGCTTTCAGTTCACCTTCATCTCTCCCAGCGTCTGTAGCCACGGCATACCCAAGATCACATCAGTACTCCTCAAGTCTAAGGGCAGGAAGTCAGCTAGCACATGCACCCCCTATAGCGTCAGCACCAGCCCGCGGCACACTGCTCGGATGCTCTCCTTCTTGCTCGTTCCCATCATAGCGCTAAAACTGCCACTATCTATCAGCTGAAGTCCATGCTGCTCCACCACTCTCCTAGAAATAAAATTGTAGGTGGCCCCACTCTCAATCAATACCGTCACCTTCTGGGTATAGATATGTCCTCTCAACTCCATGGTATGGTTTGGTGTGAACCCTACCACTGAGTTTAGGGAAACCTCTGCTACGTCCAACTGATGGTGCTCTGCATCCTCCTCCTCCGTGTCCTCATCCTCCACATCGGCCTCGTCATCCTCGTTTCAAGTTGCAGCACCAGGAGCTTGCGCCTTACGCATAAGTGTCCTGGAGTGAACATATCATCGCACCTGAAACAGAGCCCCTTCTGTCGCTTCTCCCGCATCTCTGTGTCGGTCATCCACCTAAACTGTCCCCCCACCGGTGGTGTACCGCTCTTCTCTTCACTCTTCTCCTTGGCGGTCTGATCAGCCCCTGTAGACACCATCTGTCCTCCTATAGTCGTCTGGCTGCGGGAAACTGTAAGGACCCTGTCTATGGGGAAAACACTAGAACGGGGGTTGAATAGTGTTTATGCAAATTTAAAAAGAATTTACGCCAAATAAAATGCAATCCAACAAATAGTGCGGAATAGAAAAACAACCCAAAATGAAACACACGCAAACGCAGAGATGTTTCACGGGTTCGGATTACCCAAGTCAACTCCCGACTTGTTCCCGGTAATCCTACGTCTTTTCCACCCGGATACCTCCGGATACTCAAATTTGAACCCTAATTTGAGATTCCCTTAAAACCCACTTGTAGCAACCCTACAAGTGAAATCGAATACGATCGATGTCCTTGACTCCCACAACTTGGGAGCAAGCAAAACCACTCTCACAACCGAGAGCAAATCTCAAATAACGAAAGTTATGAAATAATGAAAACAACACTTACAATCACATATGCCTTGAAGTAGAACTTGAAGGAGGAGTGTGATGTGTTTTGAAGAACTCTCTTGGAAGATAGGAGAAGCCCTTTCTCTTGACTGCACCAATTGCCTAGATGATCACTCTTTGGTTCTAGGTTGGAGAGCAAGAGATCAAGATTTGGAAAAACTTAGGGCTTTGGATTTGAGAGCTTTGATCTTTGGAAATGAAAGCTTGAGAGATTTTGCAATAGCTTAGGTCCCATCTCAATGGAACAGTAGAAGCCCTATTTATATGTTTCTCAAATCCACAAAACAGTTTAGGCAAAAACCCAATTGACATCCATGAGAAAAATCTCAACAGATAGAATCTGAACTCGCGACACTCGACTGTTGAACAATCCACAGTCGACTGTTGCACAGTCAGCAAGGGTAGGTGAGAAATCATAATGGTAACTTACCACGCGGACAGTCGACTGATGAAGCAAAGACAGTCGACTGTTAAATCAACAGGCGACTGTAATTTCTTCTACAGGCGACTGGCCGAAGGATAAGTAAGTAGAATAATACTGGAAATCTCACAAGTAACAGGACATACGACTGAAGTAAGGAACACAGTCGACTGTTAATCAGAACAGGCGACTGTAAATCCTTAAACAGGCGACTGTCAAATACTCTGAGAATTTCCAGAGAGCAGAGTCAATAAGTTGGCTCACAGACAAACGACTGTTGAAGCATACACAGTCGACTGATCCAAGGGACAGTCGACTGAATATTCAACAGTAGTCGACTGGCCGTGAAAGACAGATCAAACTAGTTTGGGCAGAAGGATATACAGGCGACTGATTTACAAAACACAGTCGACTGTCACCAGGACAGGCGCCTGTGAATCATTCATCAGTGGCCTGTGTGAAATAATCAGAAAAGGCCCAAAACTATATTGTAAAAGTCTGTGCATAACAGGCGACTGTCGAACAATACACAGTCGACTGTTTTTTGAGACAGGCGACTGTAAACTGTTAAGCAGTCGACTGTTATAAACAATCCTTGCACAACCAATAGAGAAATGAATTGGAGTCTAAGGACGAATGGTCTAAAGATGTCCTATGACTGAATGTAGATGTGTGTGAGTGCTCCATCAATGTTCTACTTCTAAGCTATATACTAGAAGAGAAATAAAGAAAGTTACATTGACGAATTCTCTCTTCTATCCATCGTATGAGCTTGAAGTCTTCACGGAGCTTCAATCATCATCTACGATCATCCAATCCATTTTCATTTGCCTTTTAATGATCTTTGTGAGTCATCCATTGCTAGTAGATCTTCATAATTGTCTTATGCAATGGATTAACTGCAAAATAGGGGATTAGTCACAAGTATTTATGTTTGCTCATCATTAAAACCAAGTAGGGAGAAGTCCAATACTCAACATTCTCCCACTTTTTGATGATGACGAACAAACATAAACAAAAAGATAAATAAGTATGCTTACGAAAACTTGCTCCCCCTACATAGATGCCAATCAAGTTAGTCAACAAATAATAGGGCATCTACATATCAATTGAAGCAAATGAGTAAGATACATATGATTTTAAATCAAGAAATCTAGGAATTAAAATCCATATTCAATGTAATCTTACTCCCCCTGAATCTAAGGCAACTCCAATCTTAGATTCAAAGTGTTAGAACATACTTAGCACATTCATTATGAATCTTGTATGTTTATTTCTCTCCCCCTATGGCATTATCCAAAAGGTGGGAGTAAATAACAACAATAATCGTGCTAAATACGAACTAACAACAATCAAGGAGTATAAAGATACAAGGAATCAAATACTCATGAAAGCACATCATATACTTATGTGAATAAAGGAATTGAAGTTCAATATCAACATTTTAGATATACGAAACGAAAATAATTTCAAAAAAAATTTCATCTTATCAGAGATAGCATGAAATAACCAATATCAAATCCACATTGTCTCAACAAAACATCAGAAGAGAATAAATCATTAAAGGAGACAAGGAGGCAATCATCACACAGATAAGATAAACATTGAGAAAACAGCAACATCATATATATATATATATATATCAAAAGTGATGTGAGTACATAGCAAACGGACATCAACATGTCCAACCAAAAAAATATCCATCATGATCACACAAGAATACATCATGATAACATCGAAGTACATCACCATACAGATATAAAGACAACATCAACAATATCAAAAATGCATCATACATCAAAATACAACCATCACCAAGCTAACACCACACAAACACCTATCTAAGAGTGAGCGTCTCCAGGGGCTGCAGAAGAAGAAGCAGGCTCTGTGACAGCAGGTGTATCCTCTGGAGGAGGGTCAGAAGGAGCAACAGCAGCAGCAGCAACATCCTGAGTAGAAGCTACACCAGGATGCTCAACGACATCAGTGGGCTGAGGAGGCACAAGAGGCTGGGGAACAAACTGTCTCAGATTCTCAGGGAAGGGTATTCCCTGATGGAGGAAAGAAAGAGACATCAATCTGTAAAGTCCAGAGACCATCTCTAAAAGAATATCACGAGATGGTGGAGCGGAGGTGGAAGGCAGGTCAGCTGGAGGAACAGTGGAGGAGGACGGAGCTGATGTGGATTTCCTCTTCTTCGAGGCAGACTGCAGAGCCGAAGAAGATTTTGACTTTGCAGATGCGTCGAGGAGAGAACCAAAGGGCATGGGCTCGTAACGAGACAAATCAATACCAAAATGACGGAAGACAAGAGTCAAAAGACCACCGTAAGGAATGTGAGACGAGGAGGACGTGAACTCGACCTTGTCCATCCTATCAAGGAGGACACCGGCCCAATTCACAGGCATGCCAGAGAAAATAGCATACATACACTTCAGGATATCCTGAGACAGCTGGTCAGATGATCCATACCCCGGCAGGATGTTGGACTTCACCACTAGGTGAACAGCCCAACCTCTAGCAGAAAACATAGATGACCTGACACCCGAATCAAGGGCTAAAGGTACCTCTCGAAACATATCCCGAAGGACAGACTGGTCAAGGTCGTCAATATCAGAGATGCAAATATCAGAGGGAAGGAAACCAACAGATGGAATCCTAAGAATAGTCCCTAATAGTGAGGGAGTGATCTGAATGTGGGTTCCCAGGACGATAGTATCGAGGATGCTGGTAGAGGAATACTCACCGCGAACGTGGTTCGCATAGAAGAGCTTCACCAAAAAATGGGTAAGCTCTGGGAGATTCGCTCTGAGAGAAGCAAAAAAGATCGGCCAAGCGGGTAGCCGAAAGAATGTCAGAAAGTCTCTCAGCAGTGAAGGCAGGAAAAACAATGTACCGCTCCCTAAGAAGATTGATCCCTAGGAGAGGGTGAAACTTTGCCAAACAAAGATCATCGCGGCAAAGAGGAACTAAGGGTTCAGTAGGGGGTACGATAGGAGGCTCTTCTCCAGAGCACGAATCAGAAGCAGACTGATGGGAAGCGGCAGCAGTAGGCTCATTGATGGTAACATCAATGGACTTCCGCTGACGCATGAACGGTGGCTGAGCGTCAGAAGAAGATGCATAAGGAGAATATCCCTGTGAAGAAGAATGCACAGGAGACTCGGCATGTTTGTTTCGGGCTTTGTAGGGTTTCTTCTTCTTGGCTATAGGTTTCTTGGGTGCCCGATGTCGCTTAGGAGCAACGATTTTCTCTTTTCCCTTGGTTTTGGGTGCCATGGAAACGAGAGAGAGAGAGAAACGATGGGCGAAGAAAAAGAAAGACAACAATCGATCGAAAGACTTGAGAGAGAAACAAACCAAGTCGAGGAGAAGCGAGGAAGCAACGACGGAACGATCGACTTGCGAGGAGGCGATCGACGGCAATGGCTGAGAAATCGAGCAGGAAGACGAAGCGGTTCAATCGGAGGAGAGAGAAACGCAAGAGTCAAAATGAACAGTCTCGCTCTAAATAAAAGTTGGGGAAATAATCTGGGCCGTTGGATCAATGAATCGACGGCTCAGATCAAAGCACTTGAACCGTCTCAACAGAAGACAGTCGACTGATGAACAGAAGTCAGTCGACTGGATGAAGTGATAGAAATAAAGCTCAGAAAGAGGGGCAGTCGACTGGCAAGTAGCATGCAGTCGCCTGTCCGTTGGACAGTCGACTGTAAGGTACGCTACAGTCGACTGGCCGAGAATCAATAAACTTCATCAAAACAACAGAGAGCACTGTAAAATTTCGACAGAGAGAACAGTCGCCTGATGACTACAGTACAGTCGCCTGTTAAAATAACAGTCGTCTGGAAAACAGTCATCAGTCGGATGTGCGAAAGATACAAATTCTCAGACAGAGATGAAAGAGTATGGCAGTCGACTGTCGAATGAAAGACAGTCGTCTGTCCTGGTCCAAAATGCACAGTGAGATAGAAATCCAAAGGATACGAACACTCACCCTAGGACCAATACTCTAATCATAAACTCATCATAAAAACAATTTAAAAACACCATCAATTGAAACACAAATCACCAGAATCAATCTCAAGAAACTCAAGAAATCACATAGATCACAATTTGCCTTTCTTAAACACAAATAAATGATATATCACAAGAAGATAGGCAACATGATGATATGAGCTCAAAAAGTGTTATAACATGTATATTGAGCTTCTAGATTTCAGATTCACCCATAATTCCTAATTCTCCACGCAACCTCACAAATGAATCTTCTTTAAGAGGTTTTGTGAAGATGTCGGCAATTTGTTTTTGGGTTTCAATGTACTCTAAGATGATGTCCTTCTTAGCTACATGATCATTTATAAAATGGTGTCTCACGTCTATGTGTTTGGTACGGGAGTGGTGTACCGGATTCTTGGAAAGACATATGGCACTTTCGTTATCAACCATGATCGAGCAAGTATCACAGTTGACACCATAGTCCATAAGAGTATGTCTCATCCAAAGAACTTGTGCACATGTAAGACCCGCGGCAATATATTCTGCTTCGGTCGTGGACAATGATACCGAATTCTGTTTCTTAGAAAACCAAGAGACTAAGGAATTTCCTAGAAAATGACAAATGTCACTAGTACTTTTCATGTCGGACTTGTATCCGGCAAAGTCGGCATCACTACATGAAATTAACTCATATGTGCTAGATTTAGGGTAAAGTAACCCATAGTCTAGAGATTAATTGAGATAACGAAATATTCGTTTAACCGCAATCAAGTGTGACTCCTTAGGTCTAGCTTGATATCTAGCACAAAGGCAAACGGAATGTAAGGGACCCTGCGGGGCTACACACACACTAGAGGGGGGTGAATAGTGTAATAGCAAGCAAAGTGCTTAATTAAAAGTTACTAAAATTAAAACACAGTAAGCAGCGGATATTAAACAGAGTGCTCAACAACAACAATCGCAAACACACAGATTTTACCCTGGTTCCCCAAAACTTGGGTACGTCCAGCCACACCAGTATTCATTATAATCCCACACAGAGAAGTGAATACAAATCCCACAAAGGGATACACTCCCACAAAGAGAGAGACCTCACCAAGAGGATTTAGGATTCCCACAAAGAGATATCCTCACTCTCACACAGAGAGACCTCACACAGAGGATTTGTTCTTTCACACAGAAAGAACCAAACTCCCACAAAGAGAGTAACTCCCACAAAGAGAGTAATTAATTCCCACAAAGAGAATTAGGGTTTCGAACACAAAACAAAACGAAACAACACGTACATATGCCTTGATATGATCTTACCAATGTGAAGAAGAAGGCATGCAAGTGAATGGCCAAGTGCTTGAGATTAGCTTTGATAGCACTTGTTGATCTTTCTCTCTTCTAGGAATGAATCCTAACACTTCTCACTTGAGTGTATGAAAATGAAGAGAAGAAAGATAATCTCCAAGAAAAGAATGAGATTGAAATCCCTTGGAGAAATTCCCTAGAGCTTAGATGCTAAGCATAAGATTGAAGCTCTAATGAGGGAATGGGGGAGGAGTGGCTTAGAGAATAGATGAAATGATCTTCTATGATTTCCTAACCCTTTCCTGAAGTTCTAAAAGAACTAAGCCAACTCCTATATATAGGAAGCCAAAGGAACCCATAAAACCAGCCAAAACCCCAAAGGGAAGAAATCTGCAACGGCTAGATTTTGGCAGTTTACGGCAAGAACAGTCGACTGATGATCATTAGACAGTCGACTGATCAACGGCTAGAAAATATCCCAACGGCTATAATCTGAGCCAGGACAGTCGACTGTAGAAGACTACACAGGCGACTGAAAAGCAGACAGTCGACTGTATATCCTTCAACAGGCGACTGCAGCAGGGATGGACAAGAAACAGAGAGCTGCACTCTTTCTCCAGTTTACGCACAGGCGACTGATGTCAATAACACAGTCGACTGTCTTATAGTCAGGCGACTGTAATACCTTCATCAGTCGACTGCTGTATAAGATGGAGAAAAGACAGAGAGAGATGCATATTTCGCACTTACGCCTTTCAGACGACTGAAGCCCATTTCACAGGCGTCTGTAAATATACAGGCGACTGTAAAAATAGCAACAGGCGACTGTCTTGCAACTTGGGAAAAATCCCGAAAAATGCAAGAAGCGCACAAGCAACTGTCGACCAATACACAGGCGACTGTAAGAGTACATGCGACTGTAAATTGAACATCAGTCGATTGATGCGAAAAGCTCAAGATGAGTCAATAGAAAATTTGACTTGAGCTGTGCATCACAGTCGACTGTAGAAGGCTCGACAGGCGACTGGAAATCACCCAGTCGACTGTAAAACCTTCAGCAGGCGACTGCAGGAGAGCCAGAGACTCCAAATGAGTCTTTGGGCTAGATGAACCTATTGGGTTGGATTCTATGATAATCCTAAGGCTCACTAAGATGGTTAAAAGCATATGCATGAGAGTATGACCATCTATCAAGGCATTACAAAAATCCTAGACTCAAAAAGAGAAATGCAAGTAATAGAAATTACATGGATTACAAATTGCATCTCCTAGAGTCTAAATCTTCAATCTTGATGCCTTGATGCTCTCCATCATCTCCAAGCTTTGGCACTCCTTGATGAGCTTCCCTTCATCAAGCTCCAAGCTTTGGCAATGCTCCTCTAGATGTCCATCCATCATCATGCTCCAAGCTTTGGCTTCATTTGATGATCTTCATGACTTCATCCAAGCTTGAGCACACCATCACTCTTGGAGGTCTTTAAGATATCCCTTGTAATATCCACCAAGCCCTATGCTTTGTCTCATCAATATATAATCATTAAGATAAACTGAGACTAAAACATAAGATTGATTAGCACACTAACATAATGTATTGATCATCATCAAAATAACATTAGTCTTGAAACCAAGAACTAACACGGAAAACATGATATCGGGCCTACTAGCAGTTAAGTAAAGTAAGCTACCGATCATACCTCGATATAGACGAACGTCTACATCTTTTCCGCTCTCATCCTTGTGTAGATGAGTAGTAGTACTCATGGGAGTCCTTTTGCTCGAAGACGATTCCATCCCGAATCGCTTAATAAGCTCCCCGGTGTACTTTGTCTGATGTATGAATGTGTCATTCTCCATTTGTCGAATTTGCAATCCAAGGAAGTATGTGAGCTCTCCCATGTGGCTCATCTCAAACTCATCCTTCATAGACTTGGAAAATTCTTGACAAAGATTAAAGTTAGTAGAACCGAAAATAATATCGTCTACATAAACTTGAATCAAAAGAATGTCATTTTCATAATCTTTAATGAAGAGTGTAGAATCAACTTCTCCCATTTTAAAACCTAAATCCAAAAGAAAGGTCTTAAGTCGATCATACCAAGCTCTAGGAACTTGTCTCAACCCATACAACGCTTTCTTAAGTTTGAAAACATGGTTTGGATTTTTCATGAATAAAACCAGGAGGTTGAGAAACATAAACTTCTTCATTGACAAGCCCATTTAAAAATGCACTTTTAACATCCATTTGAAATAGTTTAAAATTCTTATGGGATGCAAAAGACAAAAGCAACCTAATAGCTTATAATCTAGCTAGGGGCAAAAGATTCTTCGAAATCAATACCTTCCTCTTGCCGGTAGCCTTGAGCTACTAACCTTGCTTTGTTCATTGTGATTACCTCGTTTTCATCCGTCATGTTTTTGAAGATCTATTTAGTCCCAATGACTTGGTGACCACTTGGAAGAGGTAAGAGTTTCCAAACTTCGTTTCTCTCAAATTGCATTAGTTCTTCTTCCATTGCCGCTATCCAGGAGCTATCCTCACAAGCTTCTTGGATGTTCTTTGGCTCAATGGTAGAGACAAAAGCGTAATGAGAGAATTCTTCAATCCTCGACCTCGTTCGAACACCCACACCAATATCTCCAATTATTTGGTTATGGGGATGATTGCGAACGGTCGGGTAAGCTTTAGGTATACATGTATCACTATGAACAACTTCAACAATTTCGTTAGAAGTGTTAGTCTCAACAATAGAATCATTAATCTTAACATTATTAAGAGAATCACAAAGAGTATCTACACTATCATCATCAACATGAGGAAAATCAAAATCTTCATAAAAAGATACGTGAAGAGATTCCTCAATCGTTGAAGAAGTTTTGTTGTATATCCGGTAGGCTTTGCTACGTGTGGAATATCCAACAAAAATTCCTTCATCGGATCTTGGCTCAGATTTGTCTAAATTACCAAATGTGTTCTTTATAAAACATTTTGAACCAAAAACACAAAAATATTTTACTTGAGGCTTTTTATCATAAAACAACTCAAAACAAATTCTGTTCGTTCGGGGTCTCACTAGGATCCTATTGAGCACATAACATGTCGTGTGCACCGCCTCTGCCCAAAATTGTAGTCCAAGATGACTATCATGGAGCATAGTGCGTGCACACTCAATAAGAGTCATATTCTTTCTCTCTACAACGCCATTTGTGGTGGTGCCCGAGGGAAGGAAAAGTTATGAGTTATCCCGGTGTCATCACAAAACTTAGTAAAAGATTCATTCTCAAATTCTCATCCATGATCACTACGGATAGTGATAATGGTGGATCCTAAGAAATTCTGAATCTTCTTTGCAAATTTGGTAAACTCTTCATAAGCTTCATTCTTATTAGTTAAGAATGAAACCCAAGTAAATCTAGAAAAGTCGTCAACGACAACTAATCCATAATGAGCATTACCTAAAGAAGCGGTTCTAGTTGGCCCAAATAAATGTAGATGAAGAAGTTCTAGGGGCCTCTTAGAAGAAATCCCTTCTTTAAGCTTAAATGAAGATTTACTTAGTTTACCTCTTTGACACGAATCACAAAAGTTTTTCTTATTAAAAGCAATCTTAGGAAAACCTTTGACTAGATCATGCTTAGCTAACTTATATAAGTGCTTGAAGTGAACATGACCAAAACGGCGATGCCATAATAGTTGTTCACTTATGTTAGAAACTAAGCAATGTTCTACGGTTTTAGGCAAGCTCAAATAATAAATATTTTTACGCCTAATACCGGAAAATAAAACATTTGAATCACAATCAACAATAGTACACAATCCATCTCCAAAGTTAACATTGTAACCTTTGTCACAAAGTTGACTAATGGAAATGAGATTGTGACACAAACCACTAACAAGATAAACGTTAGTAATTAAGGGTTTGGAAAGATTACCAACGATACCTACTCCTATGATGATTCCCTTTTGATTACCTCCAAAAGTGACCGTTGCACCATCCTTGATGCTAATCACTTCGAAGAGCAATGAGGGATCTCCCGTCATATGTTTGGAGCAACCACTGTCGAGAATCCATCCTTTCCCTTTAGAGCAAGTTTGACCTTTATTGCTCTTCTTTTTTCTCTTGGGTACCTATATAATATATCATAAGCTCATGGTACCCAATGTTTGTTGGGTCCAAGTGGATTAGCCCTTTGGAAGCCAAGTCCAAGTGGACTTCTGCTTCCCAACATAATTACTATTTCTAATCACATCATGAAAATAGGAATCAGCATAAGCATTCCTATCATTTAGACTAGTGTTCTTAAGACCCCAAATAGTGTAAATCTTGGGAGTCCTTTTCCTAGTTGCATGCATATGTGTTGGATTTCTATGTGGTGCATGCTTCTTAGGAACATGATTTCTAGCATAGAGATGTGGTGGAGGATATGCATTGTACAATCTAGGATGATATGTATGCTTGGGAACATGCATGTTGTATGAAGCATATGGATTATGCATGACATGCAGAGGAGGTGCATACATGTAGAATGATGCGTATTAGCATACAGGTGTATAGGAGCACGTACATGAGTATTTCTCATGTGTGGTTGTGTACGTGTCCGTGGGTGCGGAGCATAAAATGTGTCATAATTATCCACTTGTGAAGTAGGATGTTTCCTACGTGGATGAGTGTTAGTGTACATGTAAGCATAGCCTTGCTTTTGGTTTCCACCATTAGTGGGTTTCTTGCCAAAAGGGAGAGAAGGTGAAGTGGTGACTTTCTTGGTAGGTTTGCTACCTATTGTGTCTTTGACACCACTTGTGGATGCACCGGAGGAAGGCCTCACAAAGTCTATAGTGACACCACTATAGGAGGTGCGATCATTGGATGCATTTGCTTTTACAAACCCAAGACCAACACGATGTGTGGCCGGAAATTGGTTTGCTAGCAAATCATCCAATTGTCCTTTTCCCTTATTAAATCTCACAATACGGGAGGACATGAGCTCATATTTCTCCTTTAGAGAAGAAATGTTGGTATCCAAGGTGGACACCCGTGCTTTGAGCTCGTGCACTTGGGTTTTAAGAGAATCATTCTCTAAACCCAATTGTGTGTGACGTGTGACTAGATCACTATTATCCGTTGGATGTGTTTGATCTAGTTGAGATTTGAGGTTAATCACATCATCTCTCAAGGTGACATTTTGAGAAGCTAAGTTTGCTTTCTCAAGAGTTAAAGTATCAACAATGGTGTCATTGTTGATGATGCATGGAATGGATGACTTGCTAACATTTGATTTCTTTAAGCTAGTGTATTTAAGCATTAAAGATTGATGCTTAGCAAATAGTTCTTCGTTAGCAATACGAAGTTCATCCATTGTTATCTCGGTTTCATCCGTGTCGGAATCACTCTCATCGGAGAATGGATCCTCTCGGGCCATGAAACACGTGTGGGCGCTCTCACCCTTTTCATCATCGGAATCGCTTGACGATTCTTCACTTGAGTCGTCGAATGTGCCTACAAGTCCTTTCTTCTTGTCTTTCTTGTTCTTGTCGGACTTGTGGTACTTCTGAGCCTTTCACTTCTCTTTGTTCTTTAGCATTGGGCAATCCCTCTTGATGTGCCCTGGCTTATTACATTTATAGCAAAGAGAGGAAGTAGCATTAGTAAACTCAAAACGTTTATTTGAGGAAAACTTACCTTTGCGGAAGAAGCATTGGAACTTCTTCGCCATTTAGGCCATTTCACCCAAATCCATCTCATCTTCCAAATCTTCGCTATCGGAGGATGATGAATTGGCGTTGAATGCCAAAGCTTTCTTCTTGACCTCCGAAGGATTTATCATGGCTCGAATCTTTAATCGGTTCTCTCGTCTTACCTCATAAGACATGAGAGTCCCGAAAAGATTCACAACCGTGTAATTCTTCAAGTCATTGACCTCCTCGATGGCGATCGCTCTCCTTTCCCATTTGGAGGTCATTCCCATGATGATCTTCTTTACCTTGTCAGGTTCGGAATATTTTTGACCAAGGGCTTCCAATTCATTTGTGATGTCGGTGAATCGTCTGTACATCGAAGCAATGGTCTCATTTTCCTGCATATGAAATAAATCGAAGTTTTGCACAGCAACATATAACTTTGAAAGCTTTACCTTATTCGTTCCCTCATGAGTAACGATGATATGGTTCCAAATTTGATATGCACTCTTACATGTGCATATCTTGTTGAACTCATTCGGGTCCAACGCACAATGAAGAGCGTTCATTGCTTTAGCGTTGTTGACTTCGGCGGACTTCTCGGAAGTCGCCCATTTCTCGAAATCCTCTTCGGTGGGCTCGACGTACTCCTTGTGGAGAGTTATCCAAAGTGAAGCACTCCTAAGGAATGTCTCCATCATACACTTCCAATAGCCAAAATTAGTACCATTGAAACGTGGAGGACGTACCGTAGATTGACCTTCGAAAAGTGTGGACGTTCCATCACGATCGTGATTGTTGTACGAAGTCGGCGGAGGAACGTTGTTGTTGGATGCCATAGATATAACCTTGTGCTCTGATACCAATTGTAAGGACCATGTCTATGGGGATAACACTAGAAGGGGGGTTGAATAGTGTTTATGCAAATTTAAAAGGAATTTACGCCAAATAAAATGCAATCCAACAAATAGTGCGGAATAAAAAACAACCCAAAATGAAACACACGCAAACACAGAGATGTTTCACGGGTTCGGATTACCCAAGTCAACTCCCGACTTGTTCCCAGTAATCCTACGTCCCTTCCACCCGGATACCTCCGGATACTCAAGTTTGAACACTAACTTGAGGTTCCCTTAAAACCCACTTGTAGCAACCCTACAAGTGAAATCGAATACAATCAATGTCCTTGACTCCCACAACTTGGGAGCAAGCAAAACCACTCTCACAACCGAGAGCAAATCTCAAATAACGAAAGTTATGAAATAATGAAAACAACACTTACAATCACCTATGCCTTGAAGTAGAACTTGAAGGAGGAGTGTGATGTGT